>VMBQ01009974.1:24543-28546 GCA_007657795.1 Dreissena rostriformis | reverse complement strand
CAGTATGTTCCGATTTGGCAATCGCATGAGGAGGAGCAGTTAGTACCAAAGAGTCCTAGACCGCACGCTAGTTAATGGTACAAAATATACTGTCATGGTACTTGCGATAAATAGTGTTGTTGATAGCGTGTATCTCTTTTGAACTAATCATATAATTAGAATTCATTCTATCTTAAGTTATGTTGGCATGCTTAAGTATTTATCTTTTTTAAACTAATTATGCACTTAAATTGCATTCTATCTAAAACTGTATTCTACAAAGCAAAATAAATACAAACATCAATCTTTTAACCTCAATAATGTACACCACTTTTTTACACTCTACAGTTACTTTGAATTCACCCATTTTACATAAATCATTAAAACAGTGGCCAGACAAATGATCCCAGTGTGTAAAATATTCTAAATTAGTTGTATTGTGCTCAATGCTTTAACACATATACACATATCTCAACACATAAGGCTCTGCCAAAATATTATTGCAAAATAACTCATAATCAGCCTCTTGTTGTTTGCATAAACGATATATCTATTTCAATATATAATGACCAGTATCACGAATGACTTATATTAGGTGTACGTTATTACGTACCTACGCTACAGTTATTATGTACCTCCCCAGCAGCGCATTGGTTATTGGGAGAGGTACAGTCAGCGTGGTTGCATATTGAGATTAAGTTACCATAGCAAATGGCGAATTAGTATTACCACATTTCCCTTAACTACTTACTGAAATTTTGAAACACATATTAGGATTCATGTATAAACGATCCGTTTGTATTTATATAGAATCTTAGCTTATATGTGGTTTGAACCGTATCAAAACCTGTTTTATTTGAGTTCCGTTTTGATAGTGACAAATCATTTAAACTGAATTGTATTAGTTTTGCATGAATTACACATCTTTGTTTCAATAATATTCCATGTATAAAGCACGCGTCTCTCTGTAAGCGGTGTACTGTAATTAGAATGCGATTACTATATAGAATATTTAACACGGTTGAATATTAAAATATATTTTATACGTGTACATGTGAAAGTCTACAAAAATCAAAATGTTGCTAGATTTCTAGTTGAATATGCATATGTCATATGTTTCTTTGCTGTGATTTTGGGTTTTTGTTTCGTTATATCAAATAAAAACTTACTTTCATTACACGCTATTCCTGTCCAGCCGTCTTCACAGATCCCATAAGGACATGTACCTGTAACACTGTCGCATGGGCCCACAAGGCAATGGCATTGCTTTAAACAGAAAACGTCGTAACTTCCAGGTTGACAGACTGATACAAAAAATATGTTTCTTGATTTCATAGAAAGTATGTGTATATACTAATGCATAAAATTAAACTGTGCAATGTTTCACAAATACTTTAATCGATGGATGCATGCAGCTAACAATCAGCTGTTAAGTACGTTACCTGCTTGTCGGTATATCATAATTTCGCACAACATCATTAGGGGAAGATCTGTACCACGACCCGTTACTCTTATAATCTGTACTGCTCGTGGAGGAGTCAGCTGCTTCTCCGCAATTGTCGAATTCTTCCAAGTAAATTGTTCATTCTTAAGGGATTCTTCGATAAGACCCACTGACACATCGATGTTTTCAAAAAAAGGATCTGTAAACAAAAAAATGTGTTCGACACATGTTTCAATAACTACTGTAACTTAAGACATAATTCTAAGCAGAGTTGACGATAGTGAACGTGTATAATTATTCCCGAAAGTAAATCATTTACAAAAAAATCTTCTCTTACCAAGAAATTAGGTACGTCTTTCAGTGTACCCATATTTCTTGGTGTGTTCCGTCGAAAAGAAGGATCGCGCAACTTCTTTACTCGAGAGCTAAAAA
This sequence comes from Dreissena rostriformis, assembly GCA_007657795.1. Lineage (NCBI taxonomy): Eukaryota > Metazoa > Mollusca > Bivalvia > Myida > Dreissenidae > Dreissena > Dreissena rostriformis. The sequence continues at coordinate 26,691 of VMBQ01009974.1, read as the reverse complement.
ACTACTCAAATACACATTCGTGAAAACCGGTTATTACAGGGTTCCCCAAAATTAAGACTATTTGACATAACTTCTGGAAAGAACAATTATCCAATTCAATAGTAATGAACAAACAGTTGAACTCGCACCATTTGACGCCTTCATATTTTACACTTAAAGAACCCAACAATCTGCAATTATGTTGTAGAAAGATTGAGTATCTACACACGTCACAAAAGAACCCAACAATCTGCAATTATGTTGCAGAAGGATTGAGTATCTACACACGTCACAAATTACTCTTAAAAAAAAAACAATATATAACACCAATACAACTTATGCTGCAATAATTAATCATTAATAAATAATCACACTATAAGAAGTATTTCACCATAATAATAGATTAAGTAAATATCTTCATTCCTCCAATAAAAAAGAATATAAGACACTGAACAATAATTGTAATTTAAACAATTGTCATGCCCATGTTACATCAGTACATGTAAACATGTGTACATTGATCATTTTAATTATTACAATTATCGTTATGTAATGCCTATGTTAGTGCCGTTTATCAGTGTAATAGTTGATATATTGTTTAAAGATATTATTACAATCAATTGTTACTTGTATCACGTCATAAATATATTGTTGAATGCTGAATAGTTGTGCACAGTGAAAGTGTCCGTGTTTATGTCAGTCATTTTGGATTAACAGTCAATATATCTTTTAACCTTAAAAGAGTTCATTAAACTGACTACAGTATTTTTGCATTTCAGTCATCTAAAATAATCACTAAATTCTGTATATAGCTGGGCTGATTATTGAAAAATCTTTCACTTAGTGATACAAGTATGAATTTCGGCATAAATTACCTGTAGGTACCCCTTTCTTCAAAAAGNTCAATAGTTGTGCACAGTGAAAGTGTCCGTGTTTATGTCAGTCATTTTGGATAAACAGTCAATATATCTTTTAACCTTAAAAGAGTGCATTAATCTGACTACAGTATTTTTGCATTTCAGTAATCTAAAATAATCACTAAATTCTGTACAGTCCTGCAATAATATTGAATTTAACGGTATCAGTCGTCTTCAATATTGTGCATTGTATTAATTTGTCATAAATATTACGAAACTTTAAAACAGTTTGAAATACAAATGTTCAAGTCAGTTACGCTATTAATCTTAATTGCACTGCTGTGCGTTCAGTGCGCGCTCCTTGTGCGCTTTATGTGCGTTCCTTGGTAAGTGCGCTTAAGCATTTCCATTGTTCAAGATCGTTTGTGCGCTTTTGGAGAGCATACAAGGGGCGGAAAATATTTATTCAAGGGGTCTGAACATTGTTTTCGTGTGTTTGAGACTTCTCTAAATTCATTATTCTCAATTCATACGCACTTAAACTATACATATATAAATGATATTTAACCTAGAAATAAAAACATTAATTTACTCATTTGAGATACTTTAACACTATTTACGAGATTTGTGCAAATACTAATTATTGATCTATGAACGTGTGCTATCATATAAATTTTTGCATAATTGTTTTATGAGAGCTTGAATTAATACTTTTTTTCATAATAAATTATTGTCAATAAAAATAAATAATATAAATGGTTTAAATTTTGAGTGTATGTTTTCCTGCTGCTATGCAAATAACTTGGGTATACCATATCGTTTTAATTTGACATTTTATTAGAGTCCATTTTAGTGTTTTAAAGAGAAATGGAGGGAAAAAACAGTTGGTATTAAACTCTGCCACGGGGAGTTTTCTAGTGTTCATTAATTACACATCTTTGTGAATAAGCCGCTCAAGCATATTAAAAGAAGTTATGCGCCTACCATTTAAATTCATTTAAGATATTGCTAATTGTAATCATGACTTTACGAATACGCCGATTCTTCCCATTTTGCACCTTTTTCTGAACTTATTATATTCCTGCAGCAGAACTATATCTTCAGAAAGGAAATTCCTTTTTGAAGTTGTCCACTTTTTGTTGTTAGAAAACTTTTATGGGACTCTGCTCTCAATATGATCCAAAGCTCATTGGCAAATTGCTAACGCCATCGACTACTACTATATAAATCATCTCATTGAAAATATCCTGGATTTGGCCCAACACTTTTGGATTTTATGGTGAGTAGGTGATTTAGGATTAAAGCGGCAAAA
>VMBQ01009974.1:17043-19543 GCA_007657795.1 Dreissena rostriformis | reverse complement strand
AAACTATTTATATCCTACAGCGTCCACGGCTGGATTGCATGCTGTATTTAAACATATTCATAAATGCGAGCATCTCAAGTGTAAACACTTCAAGTGTGAACAGGGCAATCCGTGTTCTGTATACATGAAGAACTATGTTACCGCTTGAAAACTCTTACTTTAACTCGAGCGTAATCAGCATTCAAGTGTATCATTTCCGCTGGCGACTTAGGGAGGTTTAATACATGTACCTGCTGAGATTTCAAACAAAACTCAAATATCATCAATGTAGTTTGATGAACTGCTTTTTTGCATGTACAAAATTCTTAAAGCAGCATCTGTGTTTACATCACATGACTAGGGTAACGGTTACTATACGTTAAAATTGTATCTTCCAACTGCTTTGATATTTCATACTTTGCGTGAATGTAATGATTTAGTTCTGGCTCAAATTCTTTATTAATTTGTATATGCAACGTATCGTTCGACCAAGCTTATGGTTTTAAGTACGGCTCTGGACAATAAATATTGAAGTGAAAGCAAAATAAACTATGATATAATTTTCATCAAGCTGTCTAGCTTTATGATTTGCAATTCATGATATTTTGTGTTTGCAACAGTCAATTAATCATAATCAAATGTTATGAAAATCTGACCTCGAGCATTATCTACAACAACATTAACACTCTAACGACCTGCGCACATGTTGTACAGGATATGCTTTAAGGCTCAATTTGTGTCTATCGTGCGTCGCCCGTCTTCTGTTTAACGTCGTGCGCAAACTTTTCATTCAAACGATATTTCATCCTAAAACATTGGGAAGGTTTTCATGAAGCTTTAATGGAATGATCCTTTGATACCTCTTTTTCAAAAATATCGGTCTACTGCATATGAAGGTCGCCAAAGCTATAATAGATTTTTAAAATGAAACATTAAACATAGAGAATAATAGGTTAGTGTTGATTATAGATCAGGTTTATCATGTGAGGCGTAGAGCATGATAAACCTGATCTATAATCAACCCAAGCCTATTATTCTATTTATCCCACTTTTTATTCAGTAAACAGTTTTATTTAAACAAAATTAGTTTAACTGGATAATTCGCTGGATTTCGCTGGATTACGACGTCATTTTGTCGAAAAACTTACGTAATTTCGTGCCGTGTTTTATAGCAGAAATTTAATCGAGGGGGCTTTAATCAACTGAATTCGCTGTAACAGTGGGATAAAATCTCTTCCTCATTGTTCAGATATATACTTGTTTGAAAAACCGTACAGAGGTCCTCTGCAAAGTTGAATCATATCATGCCCCAGGCAGTCACATAATTTATATAAACCTATTTAGCCAATTAACTTCTTCTCTAAAACATAGGTCCCAGAGCTTTAATATGTCGTGACATCAGAAAGTGGTTTTGGACAACGTTTGTTTAAATCATGACCATAATAAATTATGTTAGAAACCGACTACATCCATTTGATTTAGCTTATAACGTTGTCATTTTTCTCTGAATATATTAGAGCCGGTTGTCAAGTAATGCACATAACACATTGTACAATGGTATTCTACAGAGTTTATACATGGGTTCCAAGTAAGTGAAATGGTGCCGCCTCCATAGCATTGGCACATTCGAGGCATTCACCTCTGAGGTATGCGATCCATTTGCGTTGCATTTTGTCCATCTTCTCGGCACTGACTAAATCATTGTGACATTGGCTGCAGAAATCTGTGACATTTGATCCATGATGGCGTGCAATGTGTGGCTTATAAGACGTGGGTGAAGTCTATTTAGCCTATTCAGCAAGTTTATTAGATAGGTTTTAACATGCAGCCTATTAAGCATATTTAACCTATTAAGAAGCATATTTTGCCAATTTATATTTAGCAAGCTCATTAAATATGATACAATATGCAGCCTATTCAGCACATTTATCAAATTTAGAAACCGTTTTAAGTAATGTTGCATATTGTGCATGTTAAATAAACATTATGAAACATACAGCCTTTTTAGTATAATCAGCATATTTAGGAGGAAAAATGTAATAAAAAAGCTTGTGAACACTTAAGAGACCATATGTATTGAACAATTTGGTCAGAACATTTGTGACAATGATGTCTCAGATGAGATCGCATCTGGGTCATTAGCCGTGAACAGATAGGTCACTAGTTAATATTTAAGATTAAGGTGCTAAACACATACGAAGTCGTCACGTTTGTTTTTGCAATCTTCATGAATATTGCTAAAACGCATTTATTGAAATGATTTCTTAAACGAATGAAATATGGCTCCGTTCATTGACAATCATGGAGGCGGGTTAGTTGCCCTTATTTGGCTAAAGTAAAACCATGGGAACACTCAAGAAGTAAAACCTGTTTGCCCACTAATCGTGAATCTTGCTAGCTAAGAATTAAAAAAAAACATCGTATATATTCTGGATGATTTCAAAAATCATATTGGGTTGTTTCACACCATTGTAGCCACATGTTGGGGGCAGTTTTAATTTAAAGCAGTTGTATATATATA
>VMBQ01009974.1:0-12654 GCA_007657795.1 Dreissena rostriformis | reverse complement strand
TATTATTATTATTATTATTATTATTATTATTATTATTATTATTATTATTATTATTATTATTATTATTATTATTATTATTATTATTATTATTATTATTATTATTATTATTGTCGTTGTTATTATTATTATTATTGTCGTTGTTATTATTATGATAATTATTATAAGTATTATTATTATTATTATTAATATTTATCTTACTAGTATTATTATAATAAACAGTATTGTTATTATAATTGTTTTAATTTTATTTATATTAGACTTACTAGTATTATTATTTATTAATTTTATTGTATTATTATTATTATTATTTCTTCTTGCTCTTGTTTCTAACATTGCTATGCTGGCGACTTTATTTCTATGTTTATTTTACGATGCGTTATTATTTGAAAAATGACAGAATGCAAATACCTTGTTGTAGAATATATATTCATGTCATATTATTTAAGATAGACGTTAAATAGTACTAATACTTATATTCATTTAATAGTATTGTACATTGACAATACCTTATTGTTTCTGTCCGTATTGAGAACAAATCCGAATCCAGCAAAGGACAATTAATAGCGAAAAATATCGCCACATGTAAAGTGTCTACAAAATGAAAAGAACACTCTATTATCCATTGCACACGAATGTTATATATCAGTATTTATAGGCATATTTTGCAAGGATATCTCCGTTTTGCACCTTTCCTCAACCACTCTCACACATTGGTAAACTGGGAAAATTCCTACAGGAATGGCCGAGTAACTGTGGTAATTTTTATATCAGTGGGTGTAGCCTTTATTGGAAATCTGTGCGTTGCGCGCTTCGAGATTTCGCGCGCATATGTGTCAATCTAAAAATCGTTCTCCTGATGAGTTAAATTGTTATATATTTGAATAATTGAACTAAAGTACACATAATATAAGTGATTTTGAAAACAAAATGCGCTATTTTACCACAAAAATAAAAATGTATGCATTTGAATCAAGTAGTTATGAAAACAATTAAAAAAGCACATACATCATAGAACGAACATTACAATACATGCCCAAAAATCACTTCACCCTTCAGCCCATCGTCTTAGTTGCTTTAACAGCTGCGACAGATATATCCTAAACATCCTTCAAATGGTATTGGACATAAGAAACCGACTCAAAAAACTTGAATATTTTACCATCAAGTGTGACCTTGACATCTAGCTATTATGAAAGACGCAAACTTACATTATTCAAGAATCATATAAAGAAGGTTGCGATATTTATAGAAAACGCATCGTTGTAATAGTGTTTATCGTATTAAAGTGTTGGTTTTGGTTTGTCTGTGTCAAAATAACTTTGATAGTACTGTTGTACGTTTAAATATATTTCGGTCGTTATTATGAAACATTTCGCATACTATAGTGGCGCGTATAGCACACGCTATCTATACTATAATAACACCCTTAAAGCATGCTATTATCTCAATATAGTTATAATGCAAACTCCAGATTTGGGCATGTTGAATGACTAGCTTATTAGGTTTAAAGTATGAGTCAAACTTAACACTAAATAATATATTGACATTCGTCGAGCTCTGAATTAATGATGACACATATCATTTAGATTGCAGGAAATGTGAAACAAATCTAAAACTGTAGGATAAGAATGGGATTAACATTCCGTGATAATGCTAACGTAATTGTGTGTCCTTAATATTCTTAACTAACACTTAAAATAACGCGGGATTGATTTAAATATTTAAACTCATTTTCCCCATTGACATAAGAATTTAATGAACCAATTATTGGAATGCTTTGTACACAATGTTTCTCCGCAAAGAACTGGTAAATATTCTTGTTGACTTTCATAACAATGGACTAGTTAATTGGAATGTGATATAAAGTGCACACCTCTCCCCGCCACGCTTAATCGCGAACAAGAAAGCAGAAATTCATGAATTAACATGTCCTCAAAGCAGTCTGTTTTTGAATAACCACGAAATTTCATGCGATGTACATAAATGATTTTACAGCATATAAATACATGGCGCGAATAAACAAATCACTTATGGGTGTTTCTATTTTATTGATAAGGGCATCATACATTACAATTCTTGTTAATTGAGAAAAACAAAACACATTCATTTTCTAAAGGTCCCACCGCATTGGTCATACAACATTATCATTGTATGTATACATAACACAATCATAATTTATCGTAGGACATTATTAAAAACCCAATTAATTATAAAACGCAAAATAAGTCACGCAAAAGCATGCACTAGATTCGTACATGTTATGTTAAAAGATTCGTGAAACTCTTTGGTGTCTTCCATCTATATAGTATAGTTTTATGCTCAGCAATATAATTTATTTCCAACAAGTTTGATACAAATTGTATAATGGCTTCATTGTTAGTGCGTACACTTAAACCTATCTTTAATTATTAGAAAGGGACGTAAAATGAACACATTGGTAATCACTTAAACAGCATATTAAATTTTAATTCACCTAAATAATCGAATTCTAACAACTTTCAAGTTATTTTGAGAAATGTTGCCCTTGCATTTATCATTATCGGTCTAGCACTCCACTGTCCAAATAAAATTGGCAATATTAGTGCAGTGTCATACACAACACGTTTAAACGACCAGACACGCATTTGCATTCATTAATCCGAAGCTTGCAGCTATCAGAGCAGTTTAAACTAAACATACATGTATTCAAATAATTAATTAGTGTTTGTTGATATTATAAACATCATTCCTGTCACATTTTTCAGCATCGGTTTTATAAGATTTAAGTAATTTGTTTCGATTAAGAACTGTTGGGGCAGTGTATGTATATTGTGAACTATAGGAACTATACCAACTTTCCATTTATGTTTCTATTATTATTATTATTATTACTATTATTATTATTATTATTATTATTATTATTATTATTATTATTATTATTAGTTTTATTATTATTAGTAGTAGTAGTATTATTTGTACTTGTTTTATTATTATAAATATTATTAGTATTATTATTATTATTATTTTATTTATATAAGTATTACTATTATTATTGTTATTATTCTTTATTTATTTTTGTTGTATCATTATAATTATTTTTTTCTTGCTCTTGTTTCTTACATTGATATGCTGGGGACTTCATTTCTATGGTTATTTTATGATGCGTTATTATTTCAAAAATGACATAATGCATCTACCTTGTTGTAAACTAAAAAAAAATAAAAAAAAATAATAGTTTTTAAGGTGGACATTAAATATTACTTATACTTATATTTATTTAATAATATTTTACATTGACAATACCTTATTTTTTCTGTCCGTCTTGAAGAGATAAAATCCAAATCTACTACAAATGCTAATTAAAAGCGTATAAATTCGTCACATGTCAAGTATCGACAAAATAAAATGTATACTCTATTATCCATTGAACACGAATGTTATGAACACGAAATGTTAGACTTCAGTATTTATATGCATATATTCCGAAGATATCCCATTTTTGCGCCTTTTCTCAAACACAAATTGGTAAACTACGAAGTTGCTTCTAGGAATAGTCGTGTATCTGCGGTCATTGTAATGTAAGTGGGGTGTAGCTTTTATTGGAAATCTATGAGTGGCGCGCTACGAGATTTCGCGCGCATCTGTGGCATGATATCTGAAAATCTTTCCCCTGGTGATATAAATTGTTAAATATGTGAATAATGGACATAACTTACAAATAATATAAGTGATTTAAAAAAAATGAGCTATTTAACTGGGAAATATACATTTATATTTTAAACTGAATTAACAAGTCAGCAATGTTGGTTTACATCAGATTATTTAGTACACATAGTTATTTTTATTTTACATTCATTCTTAATTGCTTACTTGCCAACTAAATTCATATTTACTTTGAAAGCACCCAAAAATTCAAATTCAAAAATTGTTCAAGTAATTATTGGGAATTAAGCCCTTCATGTTTGGGTTAAACCTTGCCAGACTAACACTCCAGGGTCAAAATAAAATAGGCAATATTAGTGCATTGCCAAATACAACACGTTAGTTGACCAAAGTGATAAGTTTGCTTTTATTCAAATTTAATTGCTTTATTAAAGCCGGCCGAGTTGATGTTGTATATTTTCCCATTTGTGTTATGTGTCGCAAAAAAGGTGATAATGAATCAAAATGTGATGGTAATGTGATGGTAAAAATGTCAGATGTGCAACAAATGTGGTCAAAATCGGTCACGAAATGACTTAATCCAGTACAAAGATAGGGCTTTTTAATTTCTGTCCATGGAAAGAAATGATCTAAATTTAAACACGCGCGGTTCACATGTAAAACCACGTGACCATTGTATCATTGTTTACAACGTCATTTGCCATGGACACGGTGCCTATACCACGTGACTGTTTAATATTTCACCATTTTTATGGGATAAAGTGGGGAGCCCGCTCATTCGTGAGAGTTTTCTATAGGTATCATGATTTTTTTTAACAAACAAGTATTTTTTCAGTAAAGTGCAATCGCGCGTTTGTAATATGATGTCCCCACACTGATGAGACATTTTTCTAACCGTTCAAACGCGCGATTGTACTTTACTGAAAAAATACTTATTTGTGTAAAAAAATCATGATACCTTTAGACAACTCTCACGAATGAGCGGGCTCCCCACTTTATCTCATAAAAAATGGTGAAATATTTAAAAAGACATCCTTAAAAATGTTATCTGGGTCGCACCTTATTCTCCCAACACAGGTCTTAAAAAGTCACGTGGTATAGGCACCGTGATGGCGAAACCATGTAATTTAGTAGATCTTCTTTGTTTTAAAAAGCGCGGAAGTGGAAATCACGTGAAATTGGCGCTCACGTGACACAAAGCGTGCATACGTCACAGGTTAATAATTGTCTTGAGGATTCCGTTATGTACATGATAAGTTTTCGTATTTTTTATGCTTTTGGCACTTTTTTGGCACAATTTAGGCGAAAATCAGTATGGAGGAGTTAAACTTTAGAATGTATCTGACGAATACTGATAAATTCTGGTCAGTTGAGAAAACTAAATTGTTGTGAGAAATATCAACTCTGCCGGCTTTAAAGCGTCCATTTGACCTAAATTGTGGTATTTTGGTATTTCGTTTCGGTGATTTTTATGTTCTCGATGATGTATATTCATATAATCGTCAAAATTGGGTTTATAAACGAATATACCGCGACAAGCGACGCGTTTTCTATGGACAAAGAAAGCAAATCTGTGTTTACTTTTCAAGAACAAACCAGGAGACTTTTTTTATAAAAGTGCTTGAAATTCCCGTGAAATTGTTCAGTAAAAATCGTGGTTAAAGCACAATTTTGAACAACAAAAGCATTATATGTATATTTGGTCACTGTACAATGACTGACACAAATTATACGTTACTTTCTTACTGTGTGAAGAGGCACCTGTACTCGAGTGGTAATCTTCCAAAAGTGTAGGAGTTAGGGGTATTTATCTTTCAAATAAATGTCACTTTTTAGGTCCTATGATACAAAGGAGGTGTTCAATGCCCAATACAGTGATTGACCTACACACACAATATCAATGTATGCCAAATAATGTCACCATATCGAATATTACAGCAAAAACGTATGTGTTGCGGCGATGGCAAACGTGTATGTACAGGTTTTATAAATAGTATGGTTTATAAAAAGATTTGAAGAATGCCAGATTTTAGATTATTGAGAATATATCACACTGAAGACCACAATAATAACAAATCAGCTACTCGGTTGATGTGCCTTTATTAATGATAAGTTTGATGTGTAACATAGTAATGCCTATTTTAATGCCCCCATGTTTAGAGTTGTGCATATATATCAGTTATTCAACACCAATATACCTGTATTTGAACTTGACAGTGCCGATGTATGGGTCAAACACACCGGGTCGTGTGAACGCCGCGTACAAAGTTGTATTACATGACGCACACACAGCATCATCGCAGCGTCTTTATCGCGTTTCTTAAACAATAACTTATTAAACTAAGAGGCTATACAAAAACAATTAGTTACCACAGCACGCAGGAAATTGGTACATGGCGAATACGGCGTGGTCAAGGCGTGCATATGGTAAATATAATGATATACATATTAAATTTCACACATTATAACCTCAGCATTTGCTACTTGCGTTCGATGCCTCAGCATCATAACGAACTGATGCAAGGCAAGGAAGAAAAATTAGCCAAGGCCTCCACCATAGGCAACTAAGTATATTCCTATTGACTATTATTATTCTTGTGTTTTGTAGTGTATTATTATTATTATTTTTATTTTTATTATAATTATTTTTGTAATTATTTTTATTATTATTATTTTTATTTTTATTATTATTATTATAAGTATGTGTTATTACTATTATTATAATTATTATAATTATTATTATTATTATTATTATTATTATTATTATTATTATTATTATTATTATTATTATTATTATTATTATTATTATTATTATTATTATTATAATAACATGCACGTCACAAAAACGTTGTTTCTTTATACCTATACATGTGGACCTACTTTGCACCTTAATAATCATTGTTGATTTTGAAGAAACCCTACGACATACTAGTAACGAAACTAAAGAAACATATAATGAATTCTTCAACTTAAAACAAGCATCTTATCGATAATATGCTACTATGCCAAGATATAGTGTCTGCACTACGCTGAAAGCATAGGTCACCTTCAAGCAATTTATTGCCAATGAGTATTGTTTTTAACCGCTTCAATACAATAGATTATCCGATATGTACCGTTTGTTTCTAAATGGACTCGCACATGACCAATTAGATTCCACAACGAATCATCAAAGAAACTCTATATGATTCGATGAAATCGTGGTGTTTTGTGTAGAGACGATGGGTCTACGAAGCATTGAAAACGATGCTGTCGAATACAATTTTAAATACATATTTCAAATAACATAATACACTATATGAATAAAACAGAGTAAGAGATAACGTTAATAAAGTTAGAAAAACAACCAGTTAATTGCATGTGCTTAAATTAGAAAAAGACATTTGTACTAATCTACGTAATTACTGAACTGCTTATCATTAGATTAATGACATAGCTAATTAACAGATTTAAACAGCAGGTGTTGTGTAAAATATTTGTATAATATGTGTTATTAAGTTTTGTATATGAAAGTCATTAATGTGTTAGTTTGTTATAAGTTCACGGCGGGTTTTATGGACCTGGTGCCCTTGCAATGTCAATTAACTGTTTGATTTGATATATGATAAAAACGGAACAATCATACCGAGATCGGGCCCTTGAACAAAACGCTGAAGAAGTCCGGAACTTACAAATAACAAGCCTGGGGTGTCACCATTTCATGTTGTTGGGCTGGCATACAACTTCAGGAACTGCCTGTTCTGTTACAAAACATGCACATTTAAGTTCCATGATACATTATGATGAAATATGTATCCGTGAAAATACTGTTTTAAGGGACAGACTCATTCCGCTAATGTAGTTAGTTTTGTTGCATTCTCAAAGTGCACGTTTAATTAATGGGCTTACCATTGAAGGTATAAAAGCTTTTTTAAATAACGCAACGTTATGTATTATTCATCGCACGTATCTTGTTTGCGATTGCAATACCACGACGTTGTAAATTGGTTTGCTGACATTTAAATGGAGTACCGATAGACATGTACATCACACACTGTTGTTTGATTCAGTAACGTCTGCAATACAGATTGTATTGTTTTGTAGATAAGTGTGATTTACATACTGAGTTGTTTACAAGAGAAATAACCGGTACGATGAGTATACTGGGCTTTCTTCTTAAGCATGTAGAATTGAATCTGCCGGGATTTCCTGAATTGTGGGATATATGGCTATTGAATACCCGAACCTCATTCATAAGCAACAGAAAACACATGCATAATTCATCACATATATTCCATTTCCGAATTTCACGACAATCGATGTCAGTTCTACTAACTTCATTGACAACGCAAGACGATTGTTAGACTTAGAGCAAACATTGTATTTGTTCCCATGCTTTGGTCTCCTTCGAGTACATGTTTTTAATTTGTATTTATAAGTACCTAGACCCAAACACGTGCAATCGATTCGTTGAATTATATTCAAAAACACATTTATATGTATATCTCATGTTTTTCATTATAGTGCTAATGCTAAAATGTGTTCAAAGCCATTTAAATCAGTATATACAATTCAATTTCTGTTCAAATGTCAATTGCTGTCAGATCAATTGATTTTGAAGAGCAAGTAAAAACTGCGTTGATTGAAATAACGTGTGTTGAGGATAAAAATTAATGCTAACTGTACCTTTTTGTAAACTTCTAGCAACACACTGAACAGTCATTTCTGAACATAAAAATGTATTCGGCTATTCTAAATATGCTCCTCACGACATTGGACAAAACATGATATTTGCACTGTAACTGTTACTTAATTGGCAAAGACTTGTAGAATGTTTTTAGAAAAAGCTCAAGTCTTTTTTTAACAGGATAAACATAAGTCCATTGTTTCATATGATCACTAAGTGTGCAAACAAACATGAACACAATATTTAAAGCTTTACATGAAAGTCATATGCGATATAAATAATGTACACATTATTTGAACAACACTATCGACTCTAAAATAGTAATATCAGGCAATGAAATAAGTTACTTAAGCCAATATAGTATTAACAAGGCTTAAGCATTTTAGAGAAGTCGAATATTGTAAGTAAAGCGTTTGGACCAAAGTTGTTCACCAAATATTAACAAATCACTTTTAATGATTCTACTTTCATACCTTATCATCACTCATTTCATTTTCTCAGATATCAAAGCCCACAAGTCGAGAATAAATACCGACATCAATAGGAATATATGTTTCGTGTTATTTCCGGTTCGCCCGCATGAACTAAGCGAGTACTTATCACATTTATTGTATCCATCCTGACATGTTAGGTACGCGACTGTAGTATAGGAACTACGAGTAGATAGATAGATATATATATTTATTTCAGCATAGGAAGCATATACATAGTTCACAACATAACATAGACTAAAAAATAAGCATGTATTAAAAAGTATATCATGTACAATAAACTATGGCATGCTCACCAACCCCAAGGATAACACAAAAAAGAGCAAGCCCTTATTTTCATTGTGGTCCTTATTATTGGTGGCATGCCAAAAAAGAGGCAGACCTTAAACATAACTATGCTCATAGTAAAAAAAAAACATTTAATGAAATAAAATATTTATATCACCGTTCAAATGAGACCAACTTATAATCACAGTATTGCTCACAAAATATCGCAGGAGCTGGAAACAATGATCAAGTGGTAATATTATCAATTATTGCAACAAATAAATATATTGACAGTTGTAAATTAATGAAATGTGGTATAATGAATGATCTAAATTAAATCTATCATGATGGCTAAAACTTATGTTTTGAAGTAAAAGAAAAGAACTAATAATTATTAAAAATAAAAACCTAAACCGAATTTAATATGTGCTTATAAAAAAAGTTAAAAATACACACATATATTTTTTTAAATATTATTCAGTAAATGACTTTTAATAGCAACCTTAAAGCCTTCTTACCTGTTGACCTCTGTGAGTGACTCAGGTTAAGAGTTCCAGAGTTAAATGCTATTGAAAGAAAAGATTTTGAACCATGGCATTTAACCTTTGGTAAGCAATACCCACCCTTTTTACTAAGCCTAGTGCTGTAATTATGCATAGAATCTTGGGAAACAAAGTGTGCACTCATGCTATCTGGAGAAAGGCCATTTCTTCTTTTGAAGACATGACATAACATTATTTGATTTACTCTCATGTGAACTGGTAAGGGACTTAAAGTGGGATTGGTCAATATGTGCTCTAGAATCATTGTCAATAACAAACATTATTAACTTATTTTGACAGGTTTGTAACTTATTGCTTAAAGTCCGAGTTATACTATTATACCATACAGAACAAGCATTATCATAATGGCACTGAATCAGTGACATTAAAAGAAGTTTATTCGTATGCAAAGTAAGGAACTCTTTCTTACGATAAAGGAATTTTAATTTTAAATCGGCCTTCTTCAAAACAGACTCAGCCATTGAGCAGAAAGAAAGATTTTGGTGAAGGCTAATTCCAAGATACTTAACGGATGATGTAGAAGCAATGGGTGTACCATAACAAGATATATCAATGCTTGATTGTGACATAAGTTTTTGCTTGGACCCAAACACAATTGACTCAGTTTTACCTAAGTGCAATGACAACTTATTGTCAATCAACCATTGGCTAACCAAGTTCATATCATCTGTTAGTGCCTTTTTAACATCAAGTACACTTTTACCAGATACAAGGATTCCAGAATCATCAGCATATAAGTTTTATTTTTAACCACAGCTGACATATTATTCACGTTAATTAAAAAAAGAAGTGGTCAAAGGATTGAGCCTTGGGGTACACCACAGGTAATACTGGCTTTAGAAGAAATGGTACCTGAAACATCAACAAGCTGTTTCCTATCAGACAAGTATGATTTGAACCAGTTTAAAACGCCATCACTAAGACCGGATGCTTGAAGTTTCATAAGAAGAATTGAGTGGTCAACTGTATCAAACGTCTTCTGCAGATCTAACAGAACCATACTAACAATATTACCTTTATCATGTTTATACCTGATAAAATCTTTTAGGTGAATTAAACAATTATCAGTGGAGAAGCCACTTCTAAAACCTGACTGAAATGTATACACTAATTTTGTATCTTTAAAATAAGATTCAACCTGGTCAGAAACTACCTTTTCAAGGATTTGTGAAATAACATTTAAAATAGACACAGGTCGGTAATTACCTACAGACAATTTGTCATCCTTTTTATAGANAATGTGCAGCTCCATGAGATACACATGCATGCCAATTATCAAATTGCTATCTTCAATATTGCACAAGTGATGGCCAATGTTAAAGTTTGTGCGTGCAAACAAACAAACAGGGCAAAACCAATATGTCCCCCAGTATAGACTTTGGGACATAAAAATACACATATATAACAATTTAAATACTATTCATTAAATTACTTTAAATGGCAACCTTAAAGCCTTCTAACCTTTTTACCTCTGTGAGTGACTCTCACTCAGGTAAAGTGTTCCAGAGTTTAATGCTACATGTATTAAAAGAAAAAGATTTTGAACCATGGCATTTAACCTTGGGTAAACAATACCCACCCTTTTTACTAAGCCTAGTGCTGTAATTATGCAAAGAATCTTGGGAAACAAAGTGTTCCTCATGTAATCTGGAGAACGGCCATTTCTAATTTTGAAGACATGACATAACATTATTTGATTAACTCTCATGTGAACTGGGAACCAGTTGAGGGACTTAAAGTGAGATTGGTCAATATGTGCTCTAGAATCATGGTCAAGAACAAACCTAATTAACTTATTTTGACAGGTTTGTAACTTATTTCTTAAAGTCTGAGTTATACTATTATACCAAACAGAACAAGCATTATCATAATGACACTGAATCAGTGACATGACAAGAAGTTTCTTCGTATGCAAAGTAGGGAACTCTTTCTTACGATAAAGTAATTTTCACCTAGAATTGGCCTTCTTCAAAACAGACTCAGCCATTGAGCAGAAAGAAAGATTTTGGTCAAGGTATACTTTTAAGATACTTAACGGATGATGTAGAAGCAATGAGTGTACCTTTACAAGATATATCAATGCTTGGTTGTTACCTAAGTTTTTGCTTGGACCCAAACACAATTGACTCAGTTTTACCTAAGTTCAATGACAACTTATTGTAAATCAGCCATAGGCTAACCAAGTTCATATCATCTGTTAGTGCCTTTTCAACATCAAGTACGCTTTTACCAGATACAAGGATTCCAGAATCATCAGCATATAATAACAATTTATTTTTAACCACAGCTGACATATCATTCACGTAAATTAAAAAAAGAAGTGGTGCAAGGATTTAGCCTTGGGGTACACCACAGGTAATACTGGCCTTAGAAGAAAAGGTACCTGAAAGTGTACCATAAGTGGATTGATTAGATTATAAGTGGATTGCTTTGATTAAAAGTGGATTGCTTTGATTATATATGGATCGATTTGATTATAAGTGGATTGCTTTGATTATAAGTGGATTGCTTTGATTATAAGTGGATTGCTTTGATTATAAGTGGATTGATTTGATTATAAGTGGATTGCTTTGATTATGAGTGGATTGCTTTGATTATAAGTGGATTGCTTTGATTATAAGTGGATTGCTTTTATTATAAGTGGAATGCTTTGATTATGAGTGTCTTGCTTTGATTATGAGTGGATTGCTTTGATTATGAGTGGATTGCTTTAATTATGAGTGGATAATAAGTGGAATGCCTTGATTATAAGTTTATTGACTTGAATATAAGTGGATTATACGTGAATTATTTTTATTAAACGTTGATTAATTTAATTGTAAGTGGATTTCTTTGATTATAAGTGGATTATAATTTTATTTATTTGAATATAAGTGGATTATAACTGGATTGCTTTGATTATAAGTGGATTTCTTGGATTATAAATGGATTATAAGTTTATTGATTTGAATATAAGTGGATTATAAGTGCATTGATTTTATTTTAAGTGGATTTTTTCAAATGTAAGTGTAATGATTTTTATTAC
>VMBQ01009973.1:0-28930 GCA_007657795.1 Dreissena rostriformis | reverse complement strand
TGACTGGAAGTATCACCAGTATGATATCATGTCACTGACTGGTAGTATCACCAGTATGATATCATGTCACTGACTGGAA
This sequence comes from Dreissena rostriformis, assembly GCA_007657795.1. NCBI lineage: Eukaryota > Metazoa > Mollusca > Bivalvia > Myida > Dreissenidae > Dreissena > Dreissena rostriformis. The sequence continues at coordinate 28,851 of VMBQ01009973.1, read as the reverse complement.
GTATCACCAGTATGATGATATGTCACTGACTGGAAGTATCACCAGTATGATATCATGCCACTGACTGGAAGTATCACCAGTATGATATCATGTCACTGACTGGAAGTATCACCAGTATGATATCATGTCACTGACTGGAAGTATCACCAGTATGATATCATGTCACTGACTGGAAGTATCACCAGTATGATATCATGTCACTGACTGGAAGTATCACCAGTATGATATCATGTCACTGACTGGAAGTATCACCAGTATGATATCATGTCACTGACTGGAAGTATCACCAGTATGATATCATGTCACTGACTGGAAGTATCACCAGTATGATATCATGTCACTGACTGGAAGTATCACCAGTATGATATCATGTCACTGACTGGAAGTATCACCAGTATGATATCATGTCACTGACTGGAAGTATCACCAGTATGATATCATGTCACTGACTGGAAGTATCACCAGTATGATATCATGTCACTGACTGGAAGTATCACCAGTATGATATCATGTCACTGACTGGAAGTATCACCAGTATGATATCATGTCACTGACTGGAAGTATCACCAGTATGATATCATGTCACTGACTGGAAGTATCACCAGTATGATATCATGTCACTGACTGGAAGTATCACCAGTATGATATCATGTCACTGACTGGAAGTATCACCAGTATGATATCATGTCACTGACTGGAAGTATCACCAGTATGATATCATGTCACTGACTGGAAGTATCACCAGTATGATATCATGTCACTGACTGGAAGTATCACCAGTATGATATCATGTCACTGACTGGAAGTATCACCAGTATGATATCATGTCACTGACTGGAAGTATCACCAGTATGATATCATGTCACTGACTGGAAGTATCACCAGTATGATATCATGTCACTGACTGGAAGTATCACCAGTATGATATCATGTCACTGACTGGAAGTATCACCAGTATGATATCATGTCACTGACTGGAAGTATCACCAGTATGATATCATGTCACTGACTGGAAGTATCACCAGTATGATATCATGTCACTGACTGGAAGTATCACCAGTATGATATCATGTCACTGACTGGAAGTATCACCAGTATGATATCATGTCACTGACTGGAAGTATCACCAGTATGATATCATGTCACTGACTGGAAGTATCACCAGTATGATATCATGTCACTGACTGGAAGTATCACCAGTATGATATCATGTCACTGACTGGAAGTATCACCAGTATGATATCATGTCACTGACTGGAAGTATCACCAGTATGATATCATGTCACTGACTGGAAGTATCACCAGTATGATATCATGTCACTGACTGGAAGTATCACCAGTATGATATCATGTCACTGACTGGAAGTATCACCAGTATGATATCATGTCACTGACTGGAAGTATCACCAGTATGATATCATGTCACTGACTGGAAGTATCACCAGTATGATATCATGTCACTGACTGGAAGTATCACCAGTATGATATCATGTCACTGACTGGAAGTATCACCAGTATGATATCATGTCACTGACTGGAAGTATCACCAGTATGATATCATGTCACTGACTGGAAGTATCACCAGTATGATATCATGTCACTGACTGGAAGTATCACCAGTATGATATCATGTCACTGACTGGAAGTATCACCAGTATGATATCATGTCACTGACTGGAAGTATCACCAGTATGATATCATGTCACTGACTGGAAGTATCACCAGTATGATATCATGTCACTGACTGGAAGTATCACCAGTATGATATCATGTCACTGACTGGAAGTATCACCAGTATGATATCATGTCACTGACTGGAAGTATCACCAGTATGATATCATGTCACTGACTGGAAGTATCACCAGTATGATATCATGTCACTGACTGGAAGTATCACCAGTATGATATCATGTCACTGACTGGAAGTATCACCAGTATGATATCATGTCACTGACTGGAAGTATCACCAGTATGATATCATGTCACTGACTGGAAGTATCACCAGTATGATATCATGTCACTGACTGGAAGTATCACCAGTATGATATCATGTCACTGACTGGAAGTATCACCAGTATGATATCATGTCACTGACTGGAAGTATCACCAGTATGATATCATGTCACTGACTGGAAGTATCACCAGTATGATATCATGTCACTGACTGGAAGTATCACCAGTATGATATCATGTCACTGACTGGAAGTATCACCAGTATGATATCATGTCACTGACTGGAAGTATCACCAGTATGATATCATGTCACTGACTGGAAGTATCACCAGTATGATATCATGTCACTGACTGGAAGTATCACCAGTATGATATCATGTCACTGACTGGAAGTATCACCAGTATGATATCATGTCACTGACTGGAAGTATCACCAGTATGATATCATGTCACTGACTGGAAGTATCACCAGTATGATATCATGTCACTGACTGGAAGTATCACCAGTATGATATCATGTCACTGACTGGAAGTATCACCAGTATGATATCATGTCACTGACTGGAAGTATCACCAGTATGATATCATGTCACTGACTGGAAGTATCACCAGTATGATATCATGTCACTGACTGGAAGTATCACCAGTATGATATCATGTCACTGACTGGAAGTATCACCAGTATGATATCATGTCACTGACTGGAAGTATCACCAGTATGATATCATGTCACTGACTGGAAGTATCACCAGTATGATATCATGTCACTGACTGGAAGTATCACCAGTATGATATCATGTCACTGACTGGAAGTATCACCAGTATGATATCATGTCACTGACTGGAAGTATCACCAGTATGATATCATGTCACTGACTGGAAGTATCACCAGTATGATATCATGTCACTGACTGGAAGTATCACCAGTATGATATCATGTCACTGACTGGAAGTATCACCAGTATGATATCATGTCACTGACTGGAAGTATCACCAGTATGATATCATGTCACTGACTGGAAGTATCACCAGTATGATATCATGTCACTGACTGGAAGTATCACCAGTATGATATCATGTCACTGACTGGAAGTATCACCAGTATGATATCATGTCACTGACTGGAAGTATCACCAGTATGATATCATGTCACTGACTGGAAGTATCACCAGTATGATATCATGTCACTGACTGGAAGTATCACCAGTATGATATCATGTCACTGACTGGAAGTATCACCAGTATGATATCATGTCACTGACTGGAAGTATCACCAGTATGATATCATGTCACTGACTGGAAGTATCACCAGTATGATATCATGTCACTGACTGGAAGTATCACCAGTATGATATCATGTCACTGACTGGAAGTATCACCAGTATGATATCATGTCACTGACTGGAAGTATCACCAGTATGATATCATGTCACTGACTGGAAGTATCACCAGTATGATATCATGTCACTGACTGGAAGTATCACCAGTATGATATCATGTCACTGACTGGAAGTATCACCAGTATGATATCATGTCACTGACTGGAAGTATCACCAGTATGATATCATGTCACTGACTGGAAGTATCACCAGTATGATATCATGTCACTGACTGGAAGTATCACCAGTATGATATCATGTCACTGACTGGAAGTATCACCAGTATGATATCATGTCACTGACTGGAAGTATCACCAGTATGATATCATGTCACTGACTGGAAGTATCACCAGTATGATATCATGTCACTGACTGGAAGTATCACCAGTATGATATCATGTCACTGACTGGAAGTATCACCAGTATGATATCATGTCACTGACTGGAAGTATCACCAGTATGATATCATGTCACTGACTGGAAGTATCACCAGTATGATATCATGTCACTGACTGGAAGTATCACCAGTATGATATCATGTCACTGACTGGAAGTATCACCAGTATGATATCATGTCACTGACTGGAAGTATCACCAGTATGATATCATGTCACTGACTGGAAGTATCACCAGTATGATATCATGTCACTGACTGGAAGTATCACCAGTATGATATCATGTCACTGACTGGAAGTATCACCAGTATGATATCATGTCACTGACTGGAAGTATCACCAGTATGATATCATGTCACTGACTGGAAGTATCACCAGTATGATATCATGTCACTGACTGGAAGTATCACCAGTATGATATCATGTCACTGACTGGAAGTATCACCAGTATGATATCATGTCACTGACTGGAAGTATCACCAGTATGATATCATGTCACTGACTGGAAGTATCACCAGTATGATATCATGTCACTGACTGGAAGTATCACCAGTATGATATCATGTCACTGACTGGAAGTATCACCAGTATGATATCATGTCACTGACTGGAAGTATCACCAGTATGATATCATGTCACTGACTGGAAGTATCACCAGTATGATATCATGTCACTGACTGGAAGTATCACCAGTATGATATCATGTCACTGACTGGAAGTATCACCAGTATGATATCATGTCACTGACTGGAAGTATCACCAGTATGATATCATGTCACTGACTGGAAGTATCACCAGTATGATATCATGTCACTGACTGGAAGTATCACCAGTATGATATCATGTCACTGACTGGAAGTATCACCAGTATGATATCATGTCACTGACTGGAAGTATCACCAGTATGATATCATGTCACTGACTGGAAGTATCACCAGTATGATATCATGTCACTGACTGGAAGTATCACCAGTATGATATCATGTCACTGACTGGAAGTATCACCAGTATGATATCATGTCACTGACTGGAAGTATCACCAGTATGATATCATGTCACTGACTGGAAGTATCACCAGTATGATATCATGTCACTGACTGGAAGTATCACCAGTANCAAATGATAAAGACCCAGCTCGTTCATTTGGTCGAAGTGTGTCATTGGATCAGGCGAGAAGTACTGGTGATGATAATGCTTATGAAGAAATGGATTGGGAAACATCTCCAAAACCAACGGCAAAACCTCCGTCTGATGCATTTGTAAAACATTTATCGGGGGAGAAATTGACGTTACTTGTGTACAAGGACTCAATATTGCGCCTTCCAGTGGATGCCATCGTCAATGCTGCCAATGATAATATGGATCACGGAGGAGGCGTTGCTAAGGTGGGAACATTGCGCACGTGTTTATTAAACGTCCCTAACAATTTGCGTAAGAAGGTTCGTTCATAAGAATCGCAAAATTTTTACGAAAAACTTAATTATTTTTTATGAAACTGGCCTATTCTGTTGGTACCATGGCATGGAAAAAACACTCTTAATGTCAATCTTCTTTACAAAAGCGATATTGTTATAGTAAATTTTATTTAATATGTATATTAATTTTTTTTGTGTCTTGGCCATAATTTTGATGTGCTGAGTAAATGACCAAGGTCAATACCTTTTTCCTTTTTGCAAATAAACAAAACGAGTAAGTATTGGTTTGATGTAAACAACATAATAACTAAATACTATCTGAATTGTCTTTTTGCGGGCATAAAGTGATCTTCGTAAAAATCACTACATGTATAAATTTAAGCTTTGATATGAGTGATTAACGTTTAACATTATGAAAAACATTTAACATCAGTTGCCTAACATTCAATGCCCTTTACTTGTTTAGGTGATTTCTGAGGCTGCAGGGTGGGATTTAGACAAGGAAAGTAAGGACAAATTAAATAATGGACTGTTGCCAGTATCTAGGAACATTGTGACCACTGCTGGTAGGCTAAGACATTACCGTGGAGTGATACACGCTGTAGGTCCACAGTGGTATGACAGCAAATACAGGTATATTTAACTTTTAATAAAATAATAGGACCACGAAGTGGTAAACATTAAATATAATCATTTGACAACTAAATGGTATTCTCGTATGAACAGATCACAATCAGAAAAGTATAGCATTTTATAAACAATTTTAATATAAGATAACCTTAACTAAAAACTGTTGAGTCTTCATTTTCTGTTTATCACTGTTACTGGCCCCATCAGCAATAATTTGTAGTTCTGGGCTCAGATGCTGAGAAATTGTGAGGGCCTCATTTTTATGAAAACAAAACTTAGTTTTTTTAGGTCAGTACACAACAATTATGTATACATTATTTCATTTTTACAGGATGTTACAACGAATGTGCAGCTGTAACTTCATGTACATCATTTTACATGTACATGCTCTCTCAGAATCATTTTAGTAGTTGGAAAGTTTAACTAAGATAATTTTATGTTTTTTTTTGTAAAATGAACAAATCAGGTAGAATCTTGTTATAATTAAGAAGACACACCTAGATTATATTAGACAACTATAACAACACCTACCTACAACAACTTCTCACATATTAAAGGATATTATGAAAATAAACTCTTGTTTTTCAGAGATGACAAGGTTTTGTGTCTGGATCACCTGGAGGACACAATAAAAAACGTCTTGGATACCTGCGACAGAGAAGGTTACAGAACTGTTGCCATGCCTGCCATAAGTGCTGGTAAGAACCAGCAATAAACTACTGTTGCAGATTATTTACCCGGACTACTCGGCCATAATTTATATGGATTTGAGAATACTATACTTCAACTGATTTTCAATTTACCATATTACCATGATCGATATGGATTAAATAATTCAACCGCTTAAGATGATTTTGAGTTATATCACAGGGCCATAATTAACAACGATTTAAGGATAAGAGTACTTGTAATTAATTGACTTTGATCATACAAATACTTCAACTGATATTGAAAATCACACATACCTTGATTCATATGGATTTCATGGTGCAATTTGTTTTGTCAAGCCCGCTTTAGGAAAACTCAATATAGCGGTAACAATGGTTTGCGTGCGTGCGTTTGAGCTTGCCTGGTATTCAACCTTGTCATTCATTGCACAATTTGAATACAAACACACTTAGAGATTGAATGTTACATTTTGCATATATGACTCGACTAGACTGTAACTGTGTCGTTCATCCAGCGGTTTAAAAAGTAACTTATCACAAATGATCAGCATGGGGAGACGGGATGTCCCGTGGGACGACAGTCTCCCTACCTTAAAACTCTAGGTCACACTTAAAGGTCNTATCTTAAAGGTCAAGGTCACACTTAGAGATTGAATGTTACATTTTGCATATATGACTCGACTAGACTGTAAGTTTGTTGTTCATCTAGCGGTTTAAAAAGTAACTTATCACAAATGATCAGCATGGAGAGACGGGATGTCCCGTGGGACGACAGTCTCCCTACCTAAAAGTTCTAGGTCACACTTAAAGGTCGAAGGGCAAATTTTGCCATAAAATAGTGTGTGTAACATTGTATTGAGGCCAAAGAAAAAATCTTGACTTCTATGAGACCGCAAGGTTCAGTGATTAACATCATATGGTGGTCCTCTAAAAATTTTGTTCAAATAATCCCTCTTGTGTCAAAATTTGCCCTGTTCCGTTTGCTTTTTGTTTTTGTATACAATACAATGTTGTAACAATCTTCTTTTTTGAAATTACAACGACGAGGGGTTTGGTATTTGGCATGTATAATCGTATCTTATGGTGGTCGTCTACCAAGTTTGTTCAAATCATGGCCATAGGGTGAAAACTGGTCACGCCCAAAGTTCACAAGATTAAATCAGATTTATTTAGTAGATAACTTAACTATCTTTTTCTCAGAAATCACGTGGGAGAGGTGTTTGATATTTGAGGTTTAACATCGTATGGTGGTCCTATTCCAAGTTTGTTGAAATCATGCCTCTGGGGTTTAAATTAACGCCACTCTAAGTTTTTCGAATCATGCCCCTGGGGTCAAAAATGGCCATGCCCCAGGAGTCACATGACTTTTATAGACTTATACAGTAAATAACGTTAAAAATCTTAGTCTCTGAAACTGAAAGGGTCAGGGCTTTAATATTTGGTGTGTGACAACTCAATTTATTTTAATCATGCCCCATTGGGTCATAATTGGCCCCCTTATAGGGGTTACTCGTTTTTGTGCCCCCGGTAGGGTGGCATATAGTGATCGCACTGTCCGTCTGTCTGTCCTTCTGAAATTCCGTCACACTTTGCGTTTAGGTTTCGAAAAATGCTCATAACTTATATGTCCCTTGAGATATAACCTTCATATTTGGTATGCATGTGTATATGGACAAGGCCTTTCCATACGCACACAAATTTTGACCCCTGTGACCTTGACCTTGTAGTTAGGGTCTGCGTTTAGGTTTCAAAATCTGCGTTTAGGTTTCGAAAAATGCTCATAACTTCTATGTCCCTTGAGATATAACCTTCATATTTGGTATGCATGTGTATATGGACAAGGCCTTTCCATACGCANTGTTCACCATCATTGGACGGTGTGTCGCGCGAAAGAATTACGTCAATATCTCCAAGGTCAAGGTCACACTTTGAGGTCAAAGGTCAAAAATGGCCATAAATGAGCTTGTCCGGGCCATAACTATGTCGTTCATCAAGGGATTTTGAAATCATTTGGCACATATGTTCACCATCATTGGACGGTGTGTCGCGCGAAAGAATTACGTCAATATCTCCAAGGTCAAGGTCACACTTTGAGGTCAAAGGTCAAAAATGGCCATAAATGAGCTTGTCCGGGCCATAACTATGTCGTTCATCAAGGGATTTTGAAATCATTTGGCACATATGTTCACCATCATTGGACGGTGTGTCGCGCGAAAGAATTACGTCAATATCTCCAAGGTCAAGGTCACACTTTGAGGTCAAAGGTCAAAAATGGCCATAAATGAGCTTGTCCGGGCCATAACTATGTCGTTCATCAAGGGATTTTGAAATCATTTGGCACATATGTTCACCATCATTGGACGGTGTGTCGCGCGAAAGAATTACGTCAATATCTCCAAGGTCAAGGTCACACTTTGAGGTCAAAGGTCAAAAATGGCCATAAATGAGCTTGTCCGGGCCATAACTATGTCGTTCATCAAGGGATTTTGAAATCATTTGGCACATATGTTCACCATCATTGGACGGTGTGTCGCGCGAAAGAATTACGTCAATATCTCCAAGGTCAAGGTCACACTTTGAGGTCAAAGGTCAAAAATGGCCATAAATGAGCTTGTCCGGGCCATAACTATGTCGTTCATCAAGGGATTTTGAAATCATTTGGCACATATGTTCACCATCATTGGACGGTGTGTCGCGCGAAAGAATTACGTCAATATCTCCAAGGTCAAGGTCACACTTTGAGGTCAAAGGTCAAAAATGGCCATAAATGAGCTTGTCCGGGCCATAACTATGTCGTTCATCAAGGGATTTTGAAATCATTTGGCACATATGTTCACCATCATTGGACGGTGTGTCGCGCGAAAGAATTACGTCAATATCTCCAAGGTCAAGGTCACACTTTGAGGTCAAAGGTCAAAAATGGCCATAAATGAGCTTGTCCGGGCCATAACTATGTCGTTCATCAAGGGATTTTGAAATCATTTGGCACATATGTTCACCATCATTGGACGGTGTGTCGCGCGAAAGAATTACGTCAATATCTCCAAGGTCAAGGTCACACTTTGAGGTCAAAGGTCAAAAATGGCCATAAATGAGCTTGTCCGGGCCATAACTATGTCGTTCATCAAGGGATTTTGAAATCATTTGGCACATATGTTCACCATCATTGGACGGTGTGTCGCGCGAAAGAATTACGTCAATATCTCCAAGGTCAAGGTCACACTTTGAGGTCAAAGGTCAAAAATGGCCATAAATGAGCTTGTCCGGGCCATAACTATGTCGTTCATCAAGGGATTTTGAAATCATTTGGCACATATGTTCACCATCATTGGACGGTGTGTCGCGCGAAAGAATTACGTCAATATCTCCAAGGTCAAGGTCACACTTTGAGGTCAAAGGTCAAAAATGGCCATAAATGAGCTTGTCCGGGCCATAACTATGTCGTTCATCAAGGGATTTTGAAATCATTTGGCACATATGTTCACCATCATTGGACGGTGTGTCGCGCGAAAGAATTACGTCAATATCTCCAAGGTCAAGGTCACACTTTGAGGTCAAAGGTCAAAAATGGCCATAAATGAGCTTGTCCGGGCCATAACTATGTCGTTCATCAAGGGATTTTGAAATCATTTGGCACATATGTTCACCATCATTGGACGGTGTGTCGCGCGAAAGAATTACGTCAATATCTCCAAGGTCAAGGTCACACTTTGAGGTCAAAGGTCAAAAATGGCCATAAATGAGCTTGTCCGGGCCATAACTATGTCGTTCATCAAGGGATTTTGAAATCATTTGGCACATATGTTCACCATCATTGGACGGTGTGTCGCGCGAAAGAATTACGTCAATATCTCCAAGGTCAAGGTCACACTTTGAGGTCAAAGGTCAAAAATGGCCATAAATGAGCTTGTCCGGGCCATAACTATGTCGTTCATCAAGGGATTTTGAAATCATTTGGCACATATGTTCACCATCATTGGACGGTGTGTCGCGCGAAAGAATTACGTCAATATCTCCAAGGTCAAGGTCACACTTTGAGGTCAAAGGTCAAAAATGGCCATAAATGAGCTTGTCCGGGCCATAACTATGTCGTTCATCAAGGGATTTTGAAATCATTTGGCACATATGTTCACCATCATTGGACGGTGTGTCGCGCGAAAGAATTACGTCAATATCTCCAAGGTCAAGGTCACACTTTGAGGTCAAAGGTCAAAAATGGCCATAAATGAGCTTGTCCGGGCCATAACTATGTCGTTCATCAAGGGATTTTGAAATCATTTGGCACATATGTTCACCATCATTGGACGGTGTGTCGCGCGAAACAATTACGTCAATATCTTCAAGGTCAAGGTCACACTTTGAGGTCAAAGGTCAAAAATGGCCATAGATCTTGTTTTGTGAGACAGCATGCAAAATATTCTGTGTCAATGCAGCATGTGGGGGTATACGTCACGTCAGTGACAAAGCTCTAGTTTAACCTGAGATGTCTGACATATGCTTCCAGTGGTGTTTTGTAAAGATGGTACTTAATATTTTTGTGTATTAAAACCAAAGGTAACCGTACATTTATTATTTTGTGGAGCCCGATTACAGACAGCTTGATATAGAGGTCACAAGGGGGGTTTGGTGTATGTTCGTGCACACTTGCGAACGTCTAATCGTGTCAGGACTGTATCGGGCAATTTCATACTAACTTCCCACAAATAACAACAATGTGGAGGCGTGGTTTGTAGCGTGCATTGCTTGTGTAAAAAGAGCGAAGGCTAATATTTTAATAGGGATCAAATGTCAAATATGGGCAAACAGTTTGTTCATATTGTAGCTTGATCATTTAACAGGCAATTTAGAACACATTGTCAGAAATATTTACCATGTTTGGACGATGTTTCATACTCAGTGCGTGTATCTCGAGCCCAGTGGTCAAGTACATTTTACAATAAGATGCCATAAATGGATAAATGGACCATGTCAAATATCAGAAAAAGCTTTATACCACTATAGAAGCTACCTTAATGACAATCTTGGTGAAACGGAGCATGATTATCTTGACGATATCTAGGCCGAGTTTGTTTCTGGGTCATGTGCTTTCAAAAACTAGGTCACCATATTAATTTTAGAAAAGTATTGTTACCACTCTGCAGGCCAAATTTATAATTCAATCTTGATGGGACTTTGCCAGAATGTTTATCTTATCAATGTATATGCTGAATATGAATCTGGATCATCTGCGTTAGAAAACTAGGTCCCTAGGTCAAATCTTATTAATTTAAACCTAGTAGCCACTCTATAGAGTCCTCATTTATGATTCAATCATGTTATAATATGGTCAGAATGTTTATCTTAACAATATCTAGAACGGGTTTGAATCTTGGTCACGTGTTCACCAGATAAAAGCTTAGAAAAACCTTGTTATAACTCTCTAGAAGCCACATGTTTTGACTCCATCTTAATGATACTTTTGGTCAGAATGTTTATCTTGACAATATCTAAGCCAAATCTGGGTTACGTGCGTCTAGAAACTATATGACCACGTCAAATCTTGAAAAACTTCTTACCACTCTATGGGCAATATTTGTGCATCAGTCTTGATGAAACTTGATCTTAATGTTTATCTTGACTATATTAAGTCCATCTTTGAATGTGGGTCAAGTGTGGTAAAAAACTAGATCATCAGATCAAGTCTTCAATAATCGGTGTTCATAAATTCAGATGAACGCTTGCGGGCCTTGATAGCCCTGTTATTTTGTTTCTTGTAAAATTGTTAGCAAATTACTGTTTAAATGACATTCATTAATAAGGTACATGTATTGAATTGCTTATGTTAATTTAGAGTCATCCACAAACGAGTAGGAGAGATAGAGGGAGAGGTCAGCAAGGTGGTCAGGGTTGGAATCGCGATCATGGAAACAACCAAAGTTATGGAAGCAACCAAAGTTATGGAAGCAACCTAAGTCAAGTTCCTGGCTCTTCATTTACCAGTGAATCAAAGTTACCTTTTAAAGACCTTGCTATTACCTGTGAAGTTAACAAACTTAAAGAAGAGAAATTTAGATGGGGAGGCATTGCACAGATGTACATCCTAAACAAGGACATAACTGTGAAGATATACAAAGGCGACATTACTAGGAGTTCACATTTTGACGCCCTTGTATGTGGAATAGATCCCAATCTGCAATTCAACGGTTTCTTTGCTGAGGCGTTGAAAAAAGCTGGTGGAGATGCATTTGAAGACCACATGAAAAAGATATTCAAAAAAGCCAATAAAGTAAAACAAGGTGATATATTAAGATGTAAACCGGGTCAATTGAAAGTGGAAAATATTGTCTTCGTTGTTGCAGACAAATTCATAGATGTGGGGAATACGGAGCAGAAGAACTACAGGGATTGGGTTAATAATTTGTTGAAAAAGACACATGAATGGAACTACAAAAGGATTGTTATTCCTCTGTTTTCAACAGGTAAGACTATGTTGTATTGTTTGCATATAATGTTCTTTTGGTTAACCATTTAATATAAATTTTCTTTTCGTTATAGATAAAAACATCAATTCTTATCCCGCAATTCGAAACTTTACTAAAAATAACACTTTTAAACCTCATTTTTGGTTTAAATTAACAAATATCTTGGTACACATTTCAAGTGAAACGTTAAATACTTTTTTTTAGGCCAGTTGCAAACCAACGAAAACAAGCTGCAGAAATGTGCGATAGCTCTCCTCCAAGCTCTTGACAATTTTGCTGACGACAAATCGGGGTCTAAATTAACTAGAAAGGAAATTCATCTTGTTAATAACAATGACTTAGTTACCAGCACACTTGTCAAAGTATTTGATGTCGCCAGCAAGACACGTGGGTACAATGTTGGTATAACACCATCACCGGGAAGTGACAGTCATTGGAAAGCTGCTGGAAAGGGAAAGGTCACGAATACACATTTGGAAAGAAGCAACTCAGATGACAGACATACACAACAACACAGAATTGGCGATGCAGGTTTCAGCGGAAGCTACAGAAGTAATGATACACCAGCTAGAAAGGAGAAATACAAAAAAGTCGTTGGTTCCTCGCCTCCGAAAGGAAACGGTGCAGCAAGATATCAAACCGTGGACGCAAAGCCAAGAGAAGAGCGCCATTATGATGCTATTGATGATGCAACTGGTGGTGCAATATATGGTGGGTCTGGGAATTTTTCTGATGAAGATGTCGTGCAACCAGCCTATTCACGACTAAAACAGTCTTCTACACTTCCTACTGATTCTCGGCATACATCTGATGGTGGATCACACGGTACTTCAATGTCAGCTCCTCCAGCATCCAAAGGAAATGTTTTGATTATAGAGGAGGATTAATTTTTACAATAGGGACTTTGTATCAGAAATAACTTTACGCATTAAATTAATTTATAACTTCGATCAGTTTTCTTTTTTTTTCTGGGAATTATTTCAAAATTGCGTATAAAATTTGCTTATTATACATAACAGATACTTGTTATTATTTTTAGCTTACCTGAGCACAACGTGCTCCTTGCGAACTTTTGTGATCGCCTTTTGTCCGTCCCAGTTCGAAACTGGATCACGTGGGGTTAAAAAAAACTAGGTCATTTGGTCAAATGACAGAAAAAAGTTTGTGAAAACTGTAAAGACCTCATTTATTGCCTAACTTCATGAAACTTGGTCAGAACTTCAACAGCTTATGAACCTTCTAATTGCCAAATTTAATATTCAATCTTCATGAAATTTAGTGAGAACATTTTTCCCAATGATATCTCGGCCGAGTTAGGTCGAATTAAAAAAATAAATAAAAAATGTCCAAAAGTTGAACAATTATCCAAATGATATATTGGCCGAGTTTGAAACTGGGTAAGGTTTGTTCAAACACTAGGTCACTGTGCCAAATTAAAGAAAAATCTTGTGAACACTAGAGGTCAAACTTATTTTCCAATTTTCATTGGTAAGAACATATGTTTAAAATATATCTAGGGCGTTCGAAAGTGGGTCACGTAGGGTCAAAACTAGGTCATTAGGTAAAAATTAAATAAACGTGTGTTAACACTGAAGAACATGTAGTCAGATTTGTTTGCGCAATATTTATGAAACTTGCTCACAGCATTTGTTCTAATGATTTGTCCGCCGAATTTGTTATTGTTCGAGGCAGGGCAGTTGTCCTTTTGACTATAGTAATACCTTTTGAACACTGTAGATGTCAAATGTTTGACCGACTCATCGTGAAAATTGGGCCATTCATGTTTATTCTTTGCTTCACAATAATATTAGATCGAGAAAGGCCGTAGCAGGAGGGAATAAAAATAAAATTAAAAATACATTTTTTATCGGAAGTTCAAATTTGTTTAAGAACAAAATTTAGTATACCAATGTGGCATTATCTACTGCTTAACTACAAATAAACGCTTATCCTGTCCTATTGTATAAAGGAAAGCATCATATAATTGAAGATAAAACAGTTACTTTACTAAAGATATTCTCAGAATTTACATTACTAATTTAAATGATAAGACTGAGATGCAACACATATGAAAACGATCATCAATCAACCCATTCGAGCTTGACGGTCAACCGAAACACTTTTTGATAGGCAATTCGTCTTTTGCCAAACAATCACCGCTTTAACCATTCAGGTAAATTGTGGTATCAATTACTGTAACCACGGGTAATAAACAGTCTGAGCATTCAATATATCCTTTAAAAAACATCACATTATAAATAGTCATATTCACACACATAATAACTTACTCACATATTAAGAAGAACAAATATTTCCTTTTAAAAACGTGAACAAATATTTTCAAATGCTCATGTACCTGAAGATACAAATCCTACCTTGTCAGCCAGTGTACTTGTAATTAACGACTATTTTTATTGCCCAATAATCCAATATAAATCCTGTTTTTTTATAGTAAAAAGCAAATCTGGCCAATATTGACGATAAATGTGTACAAAAAATTAGAAACACAAAATTTCGCCATTTTTACGGAAGAACACGATGATCGGGTTTGTTAAAATTGTCTTCGACGATTAATTTTATTATTCTTGGTATATTGGCATAGGAGGAAATAAAAAAAAACGATTTCTTCAATAATACATTTTATCCCAAAACCGCATTTTTTCTATCGACGGGTTCGTAAACCGAAGGGCCTTTCTCAGACAAAAAAATAAATATGTGTTTTAATGATGTATGGCATTTTGAAAATGATTGTGGTTTGTTAAAAACTTTTTGCTGCTTGGTGTTAGGGCAATTTTCATTGTAAGTCTTCTGTAAAACCTAAAAACAAACTGCACAATACAGTCAAGTGCCTCTGGGTCTCAGATGAGCGCTTGTGAGCTTTAAGAATTCTTGTTTTCTTGTCACTTGCCCACCATAAGTACAGTTATATAAAAAGGAGAACATTGTTATTTTGCCTTTCAATGGATTTTATTTTGTAACCGACAATAACTAATGAGAAGAACGTGTAGATGTACAGTGTTGTTTTAACATATCGTGTATTTGTTTATGAATATTTGCAAAACTGTTTGTAAGAATTGTCTGTTTTATGCCCCTTCGTTGAAGAGGCGGGATATAGCAGTCGCGCTGTCCTTGTTTGCGGAACTTCCTGTCTCGGCCTTTGCTTTGTCATATATAAATGGAATTTAAAATAACTAGGACAAATGTTAACCAGCCTAGGAAGACGTGTCGCGTGTAACACCCGTCTCACTAAATCAAAGGTCACAGTCACGCTTAGCGATCAAATGTGAAATTTGCCCATAACCCAGGTGAACATTTCAGTCTCAACCATAACTGTGTTATATTGATGGATTTTCAAATAACTTGGCACAAATAAAACCACCATAAGACGACATGCACCTGTAATACTCGTCTCCATACATCAAATGTCAAGGTCACACTTAGACGTCAAATTTAATGGTGAGCCAGAAAACAACATGTTTTGGATATACGTGGAGTTTTGACACATAAGTGGAAGGGAGGCGGAAAACTACAACGGGCCAGGCATGGTATAGGGGTGATAACCCAAAAAAGGGTTAGGGTAAGGGTTAGGGTTAGGGGTCGGGTTAGGGTTAGGGTTGGGTTTAGGCTAACCCAAACCCTTACCCGACCCCTAACACTAACCCTAACCCTAACCATAACCCTCTAACCCCCCCTTGCGCAATACCATACCATGCCTCGCCCGTTGTAGTTTACCGCCTCCCGTGTTATGGAATGTGGGGCATCCGTGGCCTGTGGACACGTGTCTTTTTTTAATTGACTTGTATTCTCGTGTTTTACTGTTTGTGTCTCGTATTTCTTGTATGAATATTGTTTACATATGCATGTAAGTCGATACATACAATTTGCATTATTTTTAGTTGTTATTATGTTATAATGTGATCTTGATTTGTTTGTGATTTGCATAGCTCTATTTAAAAGTATTGAGTTATGTTTGATGTTAAATTATATGTTACTAAATGAGAAACGAAACTTATTAAATAAAAAATATATTTAAAAATATTGATTGGTAGATTACAATTGAAAATGTGCCCTAGACCTTTCAAAACAATTATTTGTTTACAAAGAATTTCATAACTTCACAAAAATGCTCACTGGAACAGTAAGCATTTTGTGATGTTATGGAATTCGTTATAAGATGAAATCAGAATGAAGATGCATTTTATATATTGTTACCTGTTTTGTAAGCTGAAATCAGAAAAGGGGCGCATTCGTATATTTTAACCTATTAGGTAAGAGGAATCTGAATAGTGAAGCATTCATATGTTGTAACGTCCATGCGTTTGAAAAACAGTTTCAACTACAATAAATAGTATACGGAAGGCTTTGGTTTATTCGTATTCATCATTTGGATATGTTGCTATGTAAAAAAGTTTGCGAAACCCTTCAGTGAAGGTATATTTTGGGGTAAAATATTCATGGACTATTTCTGACAACACCACGTCATATTTAAGTAAATGTTATATGTATATTTATAGAAATGGTGTGTTTATCAAGCAGATTTTCTACAAATTTGAAATCCCTGTGATTGGTTTGGGTATTGTGGGCGGGCCAGGGGGCGGCGTCAAACAGGTAGTTTTTATGTCGGGTAAATCTGACTGTTGTAATAAAATATATTTATTATGCTACGAATTTGTTTAATTACATTCAATTATATTACTTTTGTATAAAACATTTTCTTCGAAACCACATTTTTGACTCAATCCTGATGAAGCATGGCCACAATTTTAATCTTGACAATATTACAACCATGTTTAAATCTGGGCTAATAAGAGTAAAACTAAATAGAAAGTTCTAGCTTTTGACTTGAGCTGTTATTTGATCAATATGTTTAACGAGATGCATCTTTATTTTCCTTTGTAAATAAATTATGTGTAATGAATAGAATTTTGTATTGGTCAGTATTCAATTTTTTCAGTTGATGGAAACTCTATTTTTTAAGTGGAGGAGCTTTGTAAATATATTCCGAAATAAGTTCACACATTCAGGTAAGGTCACCTTCATTTGCACATAACATTACGCTTTGTCATTATTTCATTTAATGTAAGTTCAAGTTTTAATTAAACTAACCAACCGATCCTTAATATAATTGCCTATAACTAATTTATGTTTATACCACGGCATCTTGATACATGTGGCATATCGTTTAGTTTAAACCAATTTATTTTAGCTCGATTGCATCGAACGCTTCAGGCTTATCGGAACGCTCTCGAGTCCGTTTCCGGGGCCTAGAACCAGTACTTGGTGTCTTTGGGGTAGATCTAAAGAACGCTCTTACAATTGGGATCCATGACCTCCCGGCGGCACATCGTTTTAATCCAGTCCGTCCGTGTTTCTGTGATGAAGACATAAAGTAGAAACAATCAATTCGTTGAAGACAATCTTATTTGATTTCGCCATTGTATTTTTGAATGGTCAATATCCTAGGTAGTGACTGCTTCCATATTTATATGCATGTATGATGTTAAATCATTGCTTTTTAGCTTGTTACGAAATAAAAAGCAAACCACTGTTGTGATATTGAACTTTATACTATAGTTGCTCTTACTGTGTGTGTGTTCATGTTTGATCAGAAGTTTAAAAAAGCGTGATGGGTGTTTATGTTGTTGCGTGTATTATTTGATGTAACTGTTACTGAGTTCATGAAAAAAAGAATAAATTAACTTAATATCTATTCTTTCAATACAAATCAGATTTCAAATATCAAACTTATATCGAATACATGTATGTTAAAAACATTCTCCGTTAGTAAACTTAATTATATCAATCACATTTCCTTGACATGCTATTTAATTGAAATATGTGTTATGTTTATATGGCTATGTACTGATTGTATTCGCCAATAAAATTGTGTCTGTCTGTCTGTCATGATATCATAGGAATGCGCACAGTTGAAAATACTCAGTCGTAAGCGGAAATAAAATAAAAAAAACTCTAAATTACTGGAAGCTGGTGGATGCAATATATTGATGGATTAGGTTGACGAATGTAACCATGCGTCTGTGTCTACTAAAGAAAAAATGACCATCAACATTAAGTGTTCTCAACTTCTCTTCAACTGTGTTGCGGAGATCGCTCCAACTTTAACAACTGAATGACCTTTATCAGAAGGCGATGTAAGGAAGGAATTTTGGAAGCTACCAAGTTAAGCAGAATTATGGCCCTTGACATGTTTTTACTGTAAAATATATACTGTTTGTGGACTAAACTCTACGCTCAAACTTTTACATATGAAGAACCTTTATGTGTAGGTTATTGTAAAGGAAGGTATTTTGGCTGCTAGCAACATTGGCTTAATAATAGCCCGTTTTCTATAGAATTTAAATGAACATTTACTTATGGTTGCGAGTGCCCTTCAACTGCTTGATGAATTTACTCAAACTTTCATCGCTGAGAAACCACAATGTTATAGTTATCGAAAAGGTTTAAGTTGTAGCTACAACAAATTTTGTGTAATATCGACATTGATGTCATTAAACATATTAAGCATATTTATGAATCATATCTTAATTTGTAAGCAAGTCCTACTTAAATGATTTTTTTTGTGCAGTGTCATCAATGTTTGTGACGCATCTAGAAATTAAGTCGAACCAAATCTTAATATAATATGTATGCTCGCCAGTCCTCTAAAGGTCATCAATAAGTGAGATAAATCATATAAAAAAAGTCTTGTATATCGGATCATTATCCCCACGCTTTTAAAGCGTGGGGATATTGTATTGATCTCCGCTGTCTGTCCGTCCTGGCCAGTATTTTCACCTACACTATTAGCACTAGAACCTTGAAACTTACACACATGGTAGCTATGAGCATATGTGCGACGGTGACGGAATTTTTATCTGACCCCTGGGTAGAAAGTTATGGGGGTCAAATGAGTGAAAAAGTCTGACCCGGCCCCACCCAACCCCCATAACTTTTGACGCAGGGGTCAGATCAAAATTCCAAATAGTGCACCGTCGCACATATGGGTTCTAGTGCAAATAATGTAGTAGGAGTTTTCCTTATATGGCTATAGTAAAACCTTTGGCAACTATCTCCTCCTACACTATTAGCTCTAGTTTAAATATTGAATCCACAATTTATTAAGTCATTCTAGTAGTTAAATGTAAACAGAGTTACACTTATGTTTTTCTAGTTTACATCGCACCGTTGTGTAAGTTTTTTGGAATTCATCCTGTTTGTTTTTCGTCATTTAATTTAAAATGTGATGTTTTGAGGTATTTTGTATATATACACTTGTTTTTTTGCAGGTTTTGATATTAGAATGTGTGTTTTTGATTTTATTTTTATGTATTGATTTATCATTGATGCGTGACGCTGGCTGAATCTACCTAGGGGTGACTTTTGAAGGTTTCAGTGCATGTGTGTCAAAATGGAAATTATTGTAAAAGTCTGCAAAAAGTGAAAGGATCTTTTCAATATCGTGTATGGTTCCCATTGGCATTGATTACCGATTGTCATCGTCTTCTCATGCTACTGATAAGCCCACGGATGCTGTCTTGTGGAATTCGAACCCATTCCTTTAGGAGGGCTTGTCGTAGGTCCTGGATTGTGATAGGCTTAACAGGGCGTGCAGATACTGCAACCTGAAGCATGTCCCAGACATGCTCTATGGGATTGAGGTCCGGAGACCTCGCAGGCAGCTCCATCCTGGCGATTGTTTCAGCTTGGAGGTACTTATTGGTCACCATGGCTCTGTGAGGTCTGGCATTATCGTCCATTAAAATGAAATCTGGAAGATTGCACCATCATATGGACGGACGTATACATCCAAGACCTCTCTGACGTACCTCTGAGCTGTCATAGTGCCGTTATCAATGATATGCAGATCGGTCTTCCCATGCATGCTGATTCCAGCCCAAACCATTACTGAGCCCCCACCATAAAGATGCATACTGGTGCGAATCGCTCATTGGTTATGATCCACACCCGGGCACGTCTATCTGTTAAGTCAACACCGAATCTTGACTCGTCTGTGAAGAATTCTGGTGTCCAGTCGTTTAAAGATCAGGTTATGTAATCTTGTGCCCATTGGATACGTGCCTGGATGTGGTTGCGCATCAATGGAATACGAATCGCAGGTCATCTTTCCCTCATGCAAACACTATGCAGTCTGTTTCGAATGGTTTGAGTTGAAACCAGAACCCCTGATGCATTCTGTTATTCATTTTGAAGGGCCGTGGCGTTCATAAAGTGATGACGTCGGGCTTATACCACGATAAAACGGTTGTGTGCCTGCGTAGTAGCCCTCTGACGACTTCCCCTGTATTTTGGGATAACATCATCATGCATTTGGTAGCAGCTCCACATCCTGGCTACAACGCTCTGTGAAACGCCAAGCTGACTTGCCACATGACGTTGTGACGCTCCTCTTTTCAGCCATTCCAACCCCCTGTTCCTTTCTTCTAAGCTAAGATGTCTTCTTACGCGATAGTTAGCCATTTCAAACAACTTTCAGGATGAATGATTGAGCAACAAGTTTAGATTTGAAGCATGTTCACAATTTGTTTGTCAAGTGCAAGGCCAAATGTCCTGGCTTTTTCGTGGGTATTGCTTTTCATGAGCAAATTGGCAAGCCTTTGTAAACAAAATCGATAAGACAGGTTATTGGTTATGTAGAAAACGCACTCATATATTGGAAAACACAAGCTTTTTTTGTTTTTAATAAAAGACACATCAAATTACACATACTATTAAAAGTGATCCTTAGCACATTTTGAGTAGTATATGTGTGATATTTGGAGCTCCTTTCAAACGGCTTTAGCCAAATGTGTTTTTACATTGACCTTTCCGAAGGGGTGACCCTATACTTCCATACATGTACTTAATCATGTTCGTGTTTTGTCTGTTTTATGTTGTCAGTGTTGATACTTGTGTTCGTGTGCAATTGAAGTGAACAGCACTGTGCTAAGTGTTATGTTTGGAGCACCATAAAAACCGAGTTAAACCTCCAAGCGTTTGCATTTACAATTTCAATGCGGTGATGCCTGATTTATTTAATTTTATTAATATCAGTATTTTGCGTATTTCTGTGTCAGGTCTAGAACATCTGTTTTTGTCATACTGTCTGCAATTGCCTCCTCTCCATAAATAAAGGATCACGTGATATAAAACGGGGTTTCTCCAGCTGGTGCAGCTGAAGTTAATCTGTGTGTTTACATTATGATATTACACTGTATAAAAGTCATGAAATGAAATGTTTGTTTTGGTTAAATTGCATTTTTTTCTTGACTGGTCATGGTTTGGTTGGTCAAATATACTAGTCGAGTAATAGTATTAAAAATACCCTATCAACCACCAAAAATTGCTACAAAAGATATTTTAACTGATCCGGGTAGGGTAGAAGGTCCTTTATAACATAGGTTTTGGCGGCCATCTTGAACAAAAATAATTTCCGGAGGTCCGATTTCGGTAAACTTTTGATATATTATATAGTACCTTGTACCCTACCAGGATCAGTTTAAGTACCTTTTGTAGCANGGGGGGGGGGGGGGTAAAGGTGTATATTGACCTGACTATACCGCAGTCAGCGATTTGGAAAGTAAATGTACTAAAGGCACATTGAAACATCGGTATTTATTCGGTCTTCTTACACGGACACAGAACTCTAGAACGTATTTCCGATCGGCTACTCCGGATAGTCGTCCTCGTCCTCTGATGACGCTGAAATACAGATCATGGCGAATATTTAATACCTTACAGGAATAATTAGAGCATATTTGCTGGATTCGGTGGAATATCGATTTTTATTCACGAGTGATCATAGAAAATAAATTATTTATGTGATCACGAGTGAATTAAAATCGACATTTCATCGAATCCAACACATTTTCTTTTTATAATATGCTTTTTTCGCCGTTAATTTGCATTGTTAACGAGTTTAACTTGAAAATTTCGCTGGGAAAATGACGTCATTTCGTCAAAAATACATGACGTCATTTCACGTTAAAACAGTCAGAATTAATTGTTTGAAACAATGAATTATCAGTTTTTATTCATTGATATTTCTCTATAAACCACCAGAAAGCATACAAAAAAATAGTATTTTCTATCTGTGACTCAAGTTAAAAAGGTATTATGATTAATACATGTCAACATTCAAATTGCATATTAAATGCCATCTTCTACAAAACCATGCAAACATTCCAAATTATATATAATTATATATACTCTACAACTCTGCTTGTATATTATATACAGGCAGAGTTGTCAAAGTTCTGGATTATTGATTTAGGCCCTCAAGGACCACTTTTGATATTGATAAAAATCAAGAGTTTTTTTTTCTCTGGTTATTTTAAGATTCTGGTCACGAAATGTCATCTTAAACACAATTTATTTTACTTCGACATATTGTTTAAAAAGTTAACATAATTTAATGAATTAATAACGCTTTTTGGGCTCTGTTCCACCCCTCCCCCCCCTAAAAAAAAAAAATGCTAGGCTTATTTTCTGGATTTTAAATTTTGGCCATTTGACACCCCTGACAGGTATTTGTTTATTTGAATGTGAAATCGTGTTGAGAATTTCATGAGTTGTCATCAAAATGTATGTGTTTTATTACCGCTAATGAAATGATGATACGAAGTTACATTGTAGCTAACAATCTTTCTTTTTTATCTTATGGTAATGTAAAATGAAAAAAATAAATAGGTGCACGAACTATTCTTGATCGTCATAAGACGTTGCTTTTCTTAGAAATACTAAAATAGTGCTATAATTTATTTATCGTTGTCGATACTTCATTTTTAAGTTGTTGTTTTTGTTTTAATTTATCAAGTTTGTTCGTGAGGTCAAATAATACTGACTATGAGGTAATTCACTTTTTTTATAACATGATAAAAATAGTCCTAAAAATAGTGACCAAGCCAGAGTTAAATGATCGCAACTTGATCGATCTTACATGATTGGGTTATTCTCCACTCATTCTTCGGAAAGCAGGAAATATTAAAACCTCATCATCTTACCACCGCATGTTGCTTCCGCCAAGGGACCAGCAACCTCGTCGATGTTTTCGTAGTTCTTCACTCCGAACACGTACTCCTCCCTCGATGCCACACTTTTGAGCTCCTCGAGGTTGTCTGTGAAGTCCCCCACGCCCACGGTGTAGACCGTGACGCCACTTGCTTTAAGAAGTCGACCTTGCTCCGCAGTTTTATTGAAGTCACCGCTTAGGCCTACAAACGAATCGAATTGTATACGAATCTTATATACACATATATAATCAAAATTATGCATAAACGTGTCAGCTATTTTTTTTATGCTTTCCGGTGGTTTATAGAGAAATATCAGTGAATTAAAACTGATAATTCACTATTTCAAACAGTGAAAACTACAGTTAAATTATACATAATTTTCATTGTTTTGCCGGAACTATTAAAAAAATCATTTGCAAGCATAAAATAAAAAGACAAATTGTTGAATTTGGTAGTATATCGATTTTAATTCACTCGTGATCATAGAAAAAAATATTCTATGACCACTCGTGAATTTAAATCGATATTCCACCAAATCCAACAAATATCCTTTGTATAATTAATATTATGCATGAACGTGCTAGCTATGTACATGTAATCGGACAGCTTGGAATTACGACTTCGTCCGCAGATGCACAACGATGAGCTGGACTTTAACTTTATGATTCTAGAGATCTTGAATTGCTATATGATGCTTACTTATTAAATCTTGCCGTCAAGAATGAATTTCCTGACAACTGCATTTTCTTCCTATCATCATGTCTCAGAAAGTTGTAACTCTTTAATTGGCGCGGATCAATATTAAACAATTGAGCAAATAAATCAAATGTGTATTCTCCTTTATTGCATTTTAGCTTTGAAGTAAATGTGAATTAACACGGGTGTGTTTTGTGATTACTTGTGGGCGCAGTGTGAAGTTAAACAAGCCTGTCCACCGTTTTAATCCCCCTCCCCCACCAAATGATTTTCATTTACCGTTCCAAGGCCAGCTTTAATTATTTTCATGTTTGATGTCGTGTTGTTATAATTGTCCTTTATTATCAAGGCTAATGACCGCCTGTCTTAAATAAATGACTAGGGGTTTTATTTTTATATTTATGAGTAATAACATCAAGTCTCGATTTTTGTTAAATTGAAGTTGTAATAGTTTTGACGAAAACAAAGGATGGAAAATGTGTATTATATGCGAAAACCAATGTTTGCTATCTGAATCGTGTAAAACATATCTTCAATGTGGTCATAATTTAGTTCTAGTTCCTTTAAGCAGTAAAGCTATTGTTTGTTATATGGATGGAATAGATTGTCTAACTTTCTTACACGTAGTTTGTTTGACTTACTACAGATACAGTGCTTACTTGATAGTTTTATATCTTTTATATATAAACCATATATCTTTGTATACTGTAACTTTAAAACCTTTCCACTAATCATTGTAAAAGAATTATGATACTTACGACAATTTGACCCGTAAATGTGTTTTATTCGCGCTTCATAATGTGGCATTCATGTTTTCATTTTCTGTTCGCATAGGATTTTATTAAAATCATGTAATTTTTTATCACTTTATGATTATGGTTGGTGTACACTTGGAGACTTTTCTAACGCATCACTTTTCAAACTTGAATATCTCAGTTATGAGTAAAGATATTGATTTAAAATTTTATATACGATCATTTGACTACATTCTATGCAAGCTCACGCTAAAATCATTCATCCGTGACGATTAGACGCTTTAGCACATGGGGTAGCTGTGGTTTCATATGTGTGCACGTGGAAATGGTGAAACGCGATATAATTCTAGTTTAACTTCAATTTAATTATTTTAAGTGGGTTCTTACACAAGGAAAACATAGAATTAATTTACAAAACAATATAGCTCGTATGAATATTAAGGAGCGCAATCGCGCACTTTGCATTTGCAGGCTACCTTCCCCACTTGCTAAAGCGTCGATCGTCACGGATGAATGATTTTATCGTTAGCTTGGACATAATGTAGTCAAATGATTACAGGTGCAATTTTAAATAAAAATATTTACTCATCACTGAGATATGTAAGTTTCAAAAGTGTTGCGTTAGAAAAGTCACCAAGTGTATTAAAAAAAATCAATTTCATCATTCTAGGTGAGTTTTTACACAAGAAAAACATAACTTTAATTAAAGAAAAACAATATGGCTCGTATGAATATTCAGGAGCGCAACGGCTCAATCATGCCGATTGAGCCGTTGCGCTCCTGAATATTCATACGAGCCATATTGTTTTTCTTTAATTAATGTTATGTTTTTCTTGTGTAAAAACTCACAAGCCGGTCAGTTATTAAGACGTGTAAGTTTATGCGTTTTACTTTTCACATTGTTATTATTTAACGTTGTACGAGTTTGCGAATTTAAATTTTGAAGTGGCGGTTTTAATTTGTTAAGTTTTATATTTTGTTGTTTTTAAATTTCAATTAAATTATCAGGAATTATTAGATATGTGTTGAAAAAAAAAATATTCGTGGTCCAAATTTCAACACAATCCGTTCAAAAATAAGGGAACTATATTGATATTATTAAGTGATGCGTTAGAAAAGTCTCCAAGTGTACAGTTATAAAAGAAGTGAATAAGAGCAATACTTTTTCTACAGATATAGTGTCTGTAGTTTCATTGTGAGCTATATTACCATCGGACACCAGAATGGCGATGTGCGACGAATTAGGTCTCATTCCGTTTTGCCGTGTGAACATGGACTCCCGGGCCTGTTGTAGAGCGTCATACGTGTGGGTGGCACCGCCTTCGTAACTAGGAAATTAAAAACATATTAATAAAAATAAGCATGGAATTGTATGTGTGCTAGTAAACAGGCTCTTTTCTAATGATGAACAGTTTTTTTTTGTAAAAAAAAAAACCTTTGTTTCCCTGCTTGTGAAAAAGAAATGGTCCTTCAGGCTCAATTTAATGTGTATGAGCCTCGCACTGTCAAAAGGGGGTTTAATGCAAGTGTTGTCCAAGATTGACCTTTCTAAAAACGACGTCTCTCGACGACACTTTACGAACATGAATTATAACCCCTTTTCACTAAGCGAGGTTCATATAATTGATATAGCATAAGACGAAGCACTAGACAATAGCATAATTTTACACCAAATACCGTTCTGGTAACATACGTTTGTAAAGGTCGCTAAATTTCATTCAATGTTGAACATGTTTTTACAATATGCAGTATGGTAGACGCTTTAATTGATCAGAGAAAAGAATGAAAAGAAATGCTTATAAACACAAAATATATTCAAAAGTCAAACATGAACGATTTGTTTTCAAGATGACATGCCCAGTCGGGTTGTAATAAACGGAAACCTTAATAGAATTGTTTATGGAAGGATAGCAAACGAAGGGTGTAATTTAAATAAACATCACTCTATGACCTTCTGGAATCAGCATCAAGCTTACATCTACGACAAATCCAAATCTAAGCGTGACACACCCAGTGAATTCCACGCATAGTGTAAACAAGTCATGGCTCAGGTCTGCGATCATGTGTCCTATGCATGACATAAACTAGACGGAAAGAATGCATAAATAAGAATATAGCCATAAAGTGTGAAGGCCATGGTGCATATCGTAAGAGTACAGATTGTACCACCCACCAAGATATATTGACTAGTGATATACTCAACCAATCTAAAACAAAAATTTCAAGGTCGACTCATGATGTCTGAATATTATTATTTTGATAAATGCATTCTTTCAAGCAGCTTTCCATCGATTAAATATTCATAATTGATTCGAGTTGCATTGTAGCGGTAAATTCTTTTAGAATCACTACACAATACGTAAGACTCAACAATTACTTTGACAAGCACCATGTGCTTACTCCAAATGCGTGACAATTCATTACTGGTATGAGTTATTACTTGTGACTCTTGTGTCGTGTTCTGAGAAAACTGGGCATAATGCTTGTGCGTACATTGCCATCCCAGATTAGCCTGTGCAGTCCGCACAGGCTAATCAGGGAAGACACTTTCCGCCTTAACTGGATTTTCGCTAAGAAGAGACATCATTTAAACGAAAATTTCCATAAAAGCGGACTTCACAGGCTTATCTGGGATGACAATTTACGCACATGCATTTTGCCCAGTTTTCTCAGAACACAACACACTTTACCTCTGGTTACGGATGCGCTCGATCATACTTTCGGTGTCGTTTATGAATGTCTTCAAGTGGAAAGAGATAGCGACCTGGTCAGAGAAGAACATGAGGCCAAAGCGCGTCCTATTAGCGGGGAACATGTTCATCATTCCGATGAGAAACTCCTTGGTTTGGTTGAACCCATCCAACCCGACACTTCCCGACGAGTCGATAATGAACACCATGTCAATGTTCTTTCTGATACATTCTGCAACACAACAACCCATTTCTTATTTGGGGAAAATAAAAATGTGTTAGTGAAGAAGAATTTCAACTCATTGTTGAATTGTCAGCTTTGTATAAAAACCTTTGGGAATCTTTTAAATCAAAACATAAAATAATGACACACCAATCAGCAATTTAAGACTCAAAAGTGAAATCTATTTTAACAATAGATGAAAAACTATGTTGTGACCGAATTGTTCTATCCTACAGGATTGCTACTCTATATTAGTCGTATTTTTCTAATTTGGTATAAATTATTGACCTCTGAAATTAATTATCAGATGTCATTTTGGTTTGTAGCATCGTAATCGAGAGTGTTTTTTTTACCACAGCGCGGCATTGCAGTCCAGGTTGAATTCCTTTGACATTGGATAACCGCATGACCGACAAGTCTGAACTGCTCGTTGCAAACAAGTCTGAAAGGAATCAGCACCGTTATTTGTAAAACACCGAACACCGGTTTTGATTGTTTATCTTTGGACGCAATGTTGTGTTCACTTTAACTTTGCGTTCATCTCGAGGTACAATCAATGTAAACAAGCAAAACTAAA
>VMBQ01009972.1:0-29191 GCA_007657795.1 Dreissena rostriformis | reverse complement strand
GCTGTAATCGAGAAATATCGTTTATGTGTTAGCTTACCTGTAACGTTTTCCGATATGAATAAACAATATTGACATGCATGTACTATACGATAATCATACAATAATATTTTTATATAATTGTTTATAAAGTACCTGCTTTTAATATTATATTAAAAGCAGGTACTTTTTTTTTAAATTATATAAAACACTTAACGCTGAAATAAAATTGATTAATTTATATTATTAAAATGTTCCGGTGATGTTCTCTATATTTCCTGAACTGATCTATTTCTTTATTAAATTTTCCAAATAAAGTGTACATTTTAGATTTAACTGTAAAACAGGAAAAAATATATTGATTTTTTTTCTCACTTATTATATGGATAAATAATATTGGCAAATCAGTAAACATTTTGAATACACATCTACGATAGAGGCGCAAAATCATTCTCTTCAAGGGAGACCATGTCCCATCTGTGGATCAAGTGCGTTTACTGGTATGCCTGTGACACCACATGCCTGTACATGTCTAGATAAGATTATCACGATAAGATGACGCGCGTCGCCTTTGGTAATGTGACTGAAATATTTTCGTGAAAACCCGATAACGCTAATCTTTTTTTGTTTATACGGGCAAAAGCACGCCGCTGAGCGGCGTGCGTTGACCGTTAATTTGTATCACTTTTCTGAAATACAAATAGACTTATCTAATAGGCTATTCAAGTCAAATATTTCCTGCCTGCGTCGTCAATTTTCGCGATGCAAAATCATAGACCACTGGAGTAACATAGACACTTGACAAACGCTATATCGCACGTATTTGCATACCTAAAAAAATAATACGTCATGGCAGTCATTATTATGTAGCGAATTGTTCTCTATGTTCTTGCATTATATGTTTTTTTACCGAAAAAATACGAATTTCCGCTCTAGTTTGTTTTGCTTCCTGTTTTTCTGTTTCCCGGGCTTATAAAGTTAAGGGAACAAGCCAATTGCCACAGACTGGTTTACGACAAATAGCGATAACATGTTCCGTACACAATTTTGCTAAACATAACCCGTCTTATATGTTTTGCACGAATCTTTATTCCTTTCGAATTTATTTGTTTTGATCTTTTCGATATTTTATTGTTATTATTGTTCTGACAAATCGCAAACGCTTGTTTAAAAAAAAATGATTTGTTCAAAACGTTATAGTCGGCATCTGTATTCTCTCAGTATTCTCGCGGTATTTCAATAACGACACCCTACTGTTTACTTCTCAGAATTCGTGACGCATTTTCTATTCGCTCTTAGAAAGCAGTTTTACCTGTGATCATGAGCAATATTCGGGAAAGTTTCGTTTGTTATCCACCAGGAACACGTTTATTCGCCAAATTTAACGTTGTTCCGATTTAACTTGTCAGTATTTTAGCTAATTTTAACTTGTTTTTACTTCGTCTGCAGAACTTTCCCCGATCATATTTATATGCATATGGTTACACATCACTATACCATTTTCGTACGAAAATGTTTCGTACCAAAATCTTTCAGTTTGTTCAAAGTCACAAAAACAGGATATTAACAAAATGTCTGTTTCCAATTTTTGATTTGTGTTGGTTTACCATTTTCAGAAGTTGTTGTGCGAAGCCCTTGGCATCACACATGCCATTCCATTTACTCTTGAGCAAAAGTGACTGTTTTGTTTTTCAGAAATCNAGATGGCGGCATATGCACTGTTTCGTTGCCAAGTTGTAAGATTTTCGGAAATTAGCGAAGATTTTCCGTAAGTGTCCGCTAATGTGCATGACATCCGCTAACCAATCAGTAATAAATTAATGCCGAGTTCGGTAGTGCCCGGAATTACCGCAAGTACCCGGATTTCGCAGTTCGTCATCGATATACATCGTACGGCTACTCGGTTTCGTTATTTGCACCCGAATATTTATTATATTGATATTGACTGTTGTTTAAACGTTTACTGTTTTTGTAAACGTGTTTGAGCAAAACACGAAACGCGACCGTTTAAACGTTTAAACGTGATACCCTTAGTCACTAAGCGGACACCATATCGACTACGCTGCAGCCACTGAATCAGATTTGAATTCCACAGGCTAAAAAGCACACAAATATAAGACATTGGGTCTTAAAGCTTGGCACATGTAAAATTCTTTTTTCATCAAGCAAAAAATTGATTTTTGTGGATGCAGTTCTTTCTTATTGAAACACACGTAATGTTTTGTACACAAGTATGTCCATATATTTATTAAAATACATGGTTATAAAATAATAGTTTTCCCGTAAATTAGGTAGCACCTTTTATGTATATCAGATCTTCGTATAGATCTTTGCAACGACGAGAGTTAATATTACTTTTGCATGCCTTGGTGTGAAAGGTCTATACAATCACGCCAAACGCTTTCCTGGTTTCTTCGTTTTCAATTTAAGTTTTTTTAAGTGTTTCAAATTTCAATTTTGATGACAACATAATTATTCTTTTTCAGAAGTGTGCCCACTGCGATGAGTAGAAAAATATATAAATATTGGTTTAATGTAACCGTTTCTTTTCGCCAAATAATTACTTTGTCGTTTTTACGCGTTTGGGTTGAACAGATGTACACAAAAGCGGCTATTTTAATAATTTAAAAAATGTCAATCACTACAGCTTCAGGAATTCCTCCGAAAACATGGCAACCAGCAAATGTTACACTGGAAACTACGTACTATTTTATTTTCTACTTAAAAAAAAAAATTGTTTCTATAATCACTTATATTCAAAAGTAACCTATTTCCGGATTGCACCTTTCGGATAATGTAGATAAAAAAAAACGTTTATTAAAAATTGTAGGTGTATGCAGATGTTCCCTGTTGTTTTCAAAATGTTTAACCACAGGTTTCACAGATGGTAGAGCGTCATAACTAAATATCATAACTAAGTTGACAAAGTAACCATGGTGGAAAAATTGTGGGGCTCCAAACCACAGCCACTTAAACACTAGCACCACACTCTACTAACGCTTGATTGGTCATTTTCGGCTCGGGTTGTGGGTAACACTTAAATGTTCACAGGGTAATCTAAGTATAGACAATCCCAGAATTGATAAATTGACCGCCGCCATATTGGCTATCACGTGACCCGCTACTGAAGACGGTACTGAATAATTAGGCAGATTACAGCGTAATCATAGCGAACACCCGCTGTATTCCAATAAACAGTATTTTATTACTTCGAACAATTGGATTGGAAACAAGTCAAACATAAAACAAAGTTTAGATATGCAGTGCCCCAGATAATTATTTGAGTAATAGGGTTTTCACCCATTGATTTTGAAAAGTAGGGTGATTTCAATTTTTAAATAGGGTGAAGTAAGTTATTAATATTTATACATCAAAATCATTGCTGCTGTTATACAGACTACGTGCAGAATGCACATTTCAACTTTTTTTTCTGTTCCATCAACGTCAATAATTTCTAACCAGGCCAGGGATATGACTTTTTCCACTTTTGACATGTTTTTTTTCTAATCACGGACTTGTTTTTGTTCATGTTTTTGGATGTCAACTCGCTACTTTCAACTGCTGCATACACAGTTTCTAACAAATCGATAACACAAATGATTCGGTTGTTTGTTCTTGGTTGGAAAAAGTTTGCGATCGATATATATTTAGCTAAAAATCGCGGAGGTCTTTCGACCTCGCTTAGACATTTTTATTACGCACCATTATAGAAACTGAAAGTACAGACGCTTTACAATACATTCACGTTGTAACTATTTTAGTCAGACGCTTTATTTGCTATGAAATTAAGTCGGCATAGTGTTTGAATAACTTCGACTGTTTTGGTCCTCTGTCATCCAGGCGCTTGCTAACTTTCGACTGAATAAAATCTTCGCCGCGGTACGATAATTATCCCAATGAAAAATTACCAAAATTTAGCAAAGAATTTTCGATCGAGACTTGTATCGTACGCATCAAATCTAAAGAATAAGCGTAAAAGTCAAATTGATTGCGTTTTCAATACGCATTATATTGAATTTCTTTGCATTTTTAAACATTTTAATAGGGTGAAAAACGCCGATACGCAGCTTATCTGGGGCACTGGATATGTATCACAGCGTTAATCAGTAGAAGTTAAATAAGAAATTTACACGATAGATTTATAAAATATGTGTCTCTGCAACACTATTCAGTGACAACACGTAATGTTTAAGGCCGAGTTAGCTTTTTTTTTAATAAAACCTTTCAGTAATGCCATTGCCTAAAATATAAGTATTTTTTATGGAATGGAATTATTCAAGGATAATTATAAATGTTATATCAATATCTTAAGTCTGAAGTAAACTTTGTGATTTTAGCGTAAATAGTGTCGGAGATATTAATTAGCGAAACGTTGAATGGTTAAAGGCCAAAGTAGACAATTTTATTGAATAGTAGATATCTGCCTTTGTTTAAAACATTATTATTTCTTTATAAATACTCATATAGTTCAGGAGATACTAATTAAGAAACTTTATAAGATTCAAGACCGAGGAAGACTTTTTTTATTGAATAGTACATATCTTTGTTTGTCTAAACATTATTTATTTCATTATTAATATTTCTTATTTAAGTATCTTTTTTAAAGGTAATGTAAAAATATATAGCACAAATACAGTTTGTGATTTTAACTAAAATTGGTCCGGAAATATTTATAAGCAAACCTCTGTAAGATTTCGTGTAGAGGCAAACTTTTTTAATTAAAAAGTATGTACCTGGTTTAGTCTAAAACTGAAGATTTATTTGAATTAATATGTTAAAAATCGCTCCCAAGCTGACTCAAAAATCTCTTGCCGGATATGAATTTTAATAGTGGATAAGACTGTGTTAAAACATGTATTGTGAGAGCATCAGTGTCTGTGACATATTTCTTATGACCATCTTAAATAGTATGCTTAGTCTTAAATGTGATTTCAGCTTTCGATCACAACTCAAAATGGGGAGATTTCACGACAACGTCACGTTGTCATGGCCAATCTGGAGTCATACTTATCATCTGCAGAAGGGACTGATCAGGAAACCCAGTATTCAGTCGAGTAAGACAGCTTAGCGATATTACAAAACATATTTGAAGTAGTATGCCCAAAACTGAAACAGATATATGTATAATACAGACCCAGTGTATTTTTGACACTTATTTGCAATGTGAACAACTGACCCGGTAGATACATTATTACTCACTTCTCTATCTGAATAGGAAGTTATTGTACAAAAAGTACACCTTCACCAGTTTTGAGCATATATAAAAAAAGGGTATACAACTGAACGACGTCGTCATTTAAATCATCACTGATTGAAATGAATGTTTGTTAAAATTACGAGTTTACAACTGTTGGTGTTTACCGTAAACATTGTAAACTGTGTGTGTTGACTTGTTTCTATCGACAGGAAATAAATAAAATTATCGCATACCGACACTATATTAACAAGCAAATTCGTTGAATTGATATCCCCGCCAAACTAGAGCTTTGTCACAGATACAAATGGCCATAACTCCGTTATTAATATATGGTGTACAATGCCATTGGGCGTGCATCATCCTCTTATCCATATATATACTCATACCAAGTTTCAATGAAATCCGCTAAAGCACTTCCAAGATATGGCTCCGGACACAACAGTGCCGGACGGACGGACGGACGGACGGAAGAACGGACGGTCGGACAACGCCAAAACAATATCCATCTGCCTTTGGCGGGGGATAATAACATGCCAAATCGGTTTCTTTCTTATTGCAAAAGGTGAGAACCTTTTCTTTAAACGTTACTTATATATTCCATTTTGTTTTTGTATTATTTTCAGAATTCCGAGCGTTATTGACGAATCCATCTCTCCTAGCACAGGTACATATACTTTTGCAAAGTGCCTGTTCCGGATAATCTATGATGTCTTACATTCCCGTACACGTTCACATATATGCATACACAGGATACTCGTAGCTAACGGTTCAAGCCTAATTTCTTATAAATATTTACATACGGAAACACTATTCGATGTTTTTGTTTTTTATCAGTGTATAATAAATGTTATAAACAGAAAACCTGTCAGCTAGTTAAACCATTTTTGTGATAACAAACCGCTTACAATTGTAACGTATGTTTATATTTAAGAATTAACTATTTTTTATTTCTTATCTTCAGGAAAACATATTATGAACTGTAGTCAAGGTAAGTGAGTGGTACCACCTTGCATTATGCGGAACAACGAATCATGTATATCGTGTGAATGCTCAAGAAAATTAAAATTATTATAATAAAGGTATACTTTTGAACACAATTGCAATAATTACCAAATAATCAAATGAAATGATATAAAGTGTTACCATGTCTGCATCTAATAAAGTAGGATTGCATAAATGAATGTGAACACGATATTGCCTAATGTATTATTTTTAAAAGTCGCATTTTGTGTTAGTTCATGATGGTGTTTTATATATACATGTATATTTGTAGATGTTATCCATTGCGGTGCAATAGATTCAATTATCGTCACCCCTGACTTCCCGGTACATAAGATATCAACCAAAACATTCGAGGTACACGTGCAATACGAAACCGTAATTGTTCGGTTAAAGGTCAACGCCATAGGATGTCAATGTCAGGCTCGACCGGACAGAAGGTATAACGAGCCGGGGTAAGAAAATACGGTCCTTTTAAAAAAAAGCCCTGTATCACGAATATATAACAAAATAGGGATCACATGATAATACAAATCTTATAGTGATCATTTTATGTAGAGCGTATATAAAAGAACTTTGTCTTGTGTATTTCTTACGTGTACACAAACGATTGGGTTTTTCCTTAAATATATACTTCGACATTTCGATAAGAATGTGACATTTAACATTTATTATAAATACCCACCATTGTAATAATTTAAAATCCACAAGCCATGTTTATAATTCTTCTTTTTTATGCCACAGAGCCCGAAATATCACGCTCGGTTTGGGAGAGACTATCGTACGTGTCTATTTAATGAACATGGACGAAACACTGGCCAGTACAGCCACAATTACATTTTATCGTCATGGAAGACCTTACAATGGTTGGACGAACGCAACCGTCTTATGTGGATTCAAACAGGTCTGATTTAATGGAAAATGATCAAGACCTTTTGGAAGACATGTGTACTTGCATAGTATTGTTATTGAACATAACATGAATAATCTGTACATGTTAAACAAACCAACACGTGTTCGTGTAATAATAGAGTAAGAATTGGAACCACACAAGAAAAAGTTTCAAAGACTCATTTTGTTTTGCGATTTATTACATTTCTTNAGACTATCGTACGTGTCTATTTAATGAACATGGACGAAACACTGGCCAGTACAGCCACAATTACATTTTATCGTCATGGAAGATCTAACAATGGTTGGAAGAACGCAACCGTCTTATGTGGATTCAAACAGGTCTGATTTAATTGAAAAAGATCTGGACCTTTTGTTAGACATGTGTACTTGCATAGTATTGTTATTGAAAATAATCTGTACATGTTGAACAAACCAACACCTGTTCGTGTATAATAGAGTAAGAATTGGAACCACACAAGAAAAAGTTTCAAAGACTCATTTTGTTTTGCGATTGATTACATTTCTTCATTGAGAGAAAGTACGTTCTAAACATGAGGCGATTTAAACCTAGATTAGTGATCACCACACAATGTAAGTAGGTATTCTTACAGTAACAAAGCCACGATGTACAAATCAAAAATGCATTTTATATTGACATTTTATGCATATAAAACGCAAAATAATACAACGCAAAATAACACAACTCAAAATAAAGAACATGTGCAATTTGTGTTTATTCATTTCGGAAATAATATGGTTAGGTGTTAATTTCAATAAGGCACTGATAAAAGATGTAATCAAGGACTTGTATGTCTTCAGGATTGCGACCTGCTGTATGCGCCAAATGAAAGGTGCGGCTACTTTAA
Organism: Dreissena rostriformis; assembly: GCA_007657795.1. Taxonomy (NCBI): domain Eukaryota; kingdom Metazoa; phylum Mollusca; class Bivalvia; order Myida; family Dreissenidae; genus Dreissena; species Dreissena rostriformis. The sequence goes on along the minus strand of VMBQ01009972.1, from coordinate 21,259 downwards.
GATGTCAACAGCTAATACATTGCCTCCGTGCACGGCAGGAGATACCCCAGGTAGTGTACATTCTGCAAATTAGTAGTCTAGGGATGGGTTGATATTTTCGTATACATTTAACTTTTGCTAATGAAAACAATACTGGAAAATGGTATATGTCACTAATCACTGTACGGAGTTACACAACATTAACAACAGAAACATATAAGAAAACAGTTATTTAACGAAATATCAATTCCATACATGTAATAATCGGCCAAGCAATTTATTGTTTGTGAAATTAAATGTATTTAATCTTTGGGTACCACGTTTATATGTTACCAGTTACTAACACGTATCAACACTTATTAAGAATCAATAGTAAATAAAAATAGGAAGGATTGGAAAATGTTATACGTTACAATTTACTGCAAAATGGTTGGGGTTTGTAGAGCCTTATCATAGTATGTACATCATGTACAGATCTATTTACTACGTGAATTCGACTCAACCGCTGTATAGTTCCAAATTCTCGTTTTTATATTCTAATGTTTGAATCAACATGTTTTAATATCCACAGGACAATGGGTGGTTCCCTGTACTTACTGCCAGACAGGTGAAGGTTGTTCATGGAGCCGGGCCACGTGGCAACCAGTCGGCTGCTCGTATCAACATTTTTTTAGTCGACGTCTAAAACAATGCCTACGTGGTCGGAGACTCCTTTTCATTGGCGATTCCACGAACAGGGGCATTGCTAACTATATTATGGAGCAGACAAACGACACTTTACAGGACTGGGATAAAACTCACACCACGCGGGTATACCACAATGTGAATAACAACCGGACCCAGGTGGCGTTCTCGTATTATCCGCACTTCTGGCTGCCTGTCTCTCACAGGCCGTCGTTCAAAAAGGTTCTCTATCAGCTCTTTAAAAGGTAAGTGTAACAGACCTTAATTATCAAATATATATTTTTTATAAAAGCTGCTCTGTAACGTTTAAAGTTGTATTAACAAACGTTTTGTAATTATCCTAAGCAATGACATGTTTTATTTTGCACGTGCATGTAATAAAAACTAAAAGTAACGTCAGCGAACATGTCCTTAATGTATTGTTTTCATAATACACTTACATATACACTTCCGTTGACAGCCACAAACGCTTACCAGCATAGTTGTACTGATAAACCTTTTTGGCATTCCAATGACACTAGGTTTGAATGTTTCTGCTAGTCTAAATGTAAATTGTTTATATAATGTTATTTGTTATCGGTGCAATCAAAATATTGAGGTGTTCTTTAATTGTTAACACAGGTCTTTGCCTTTGGAGAACAACACGAACACAGTATTAGTTGTGGGAGGCGTTCAGTGGATCTCAAAGCAGCACATTGATCTCATAGTAGAAGCCTTGCAGAGGTAGGGCGTCAATGGGTTAAGTGGTGTTAATGCAAACAATTAAGTCATCCGAACAACGGTTAACGATGTGCATGTATTATACATAAAATTTGGAGTCCGATTGAAAATTTGAGAAAACTCAACACTGTAATTAAAACATATTATTGTTTGTAACTTCAATTTTAATATTTTAATTGTATTGTATCGATACTCGTTTCCCATGCAATTTAAACATTTTTGTATACATTCCTGTCAATATAAGTTATATAATCAATGCGCATTATTTCGCTCATGCAGTATTTTGATGAGTGTCAATATTTTGTATGTAATTTAGAAAATTATATTTATTTATGTACAGATAATTGTTATTACTTTCAAAATGTATAAAGAACATTCAGATCACTTTCGTTTAATATGCTTATTTTACCACCAGAAAAGGCTTATCCGGAATAACAACTGTCATAAAGGGCCTAGGGGCTGGTTTTCATCTTCCGGTGGAATCCATGCGCTACGTTTCTCCTCAAAATCATCCGGATCTGTATCTCAGGGAAGCGAAAGTACTTGCATACGCCAAGGAGCATGGCTTCTACGTGGCCGCCACATTTTCTTTGACAGTTTCAAGGCACCGGGATTTCCTGGAAGGACAGTGCGCATGCCATTTTCACAGGGTATGGTTTAAGGTCGACGAATCCACACCTTGGAATTATTGTACTTGTTTTTTTTTTCAACACTGAGTCTGTTTTTAAAATTCTTAACCTGGTTAAAAACTTCATATTGGAAAAGGTTTTCTTTGCGTTTGCTTCTAGGTTACTTAAAATTGATCGAATGTGTCTCGACGAAATTGCTTATTTCTATGTGCACCTGTAACAGTTAGACCTTTTTCCTTAAACAAACCGAGTAAGAGCATGCTGAACTCCAACACCAACATTATACCCTAATGTTTAATTAAAATGAACATATTTATCGCGCTTTAATTGTTCCGAAATGCGTAAGCCTAATGACATGTTTTTTTTATCAGTTGTAGCATGATTTTACATGCAGCGGTGATCTTATAAAGCGCTAACCGGCTAAATTTGCTTTTTTACAGTCAACAGGAAGTGGCAAGATTTATCTGGTTATATTTGTATCCATACACGTTGAATAACGCCATATTGTCGATTCAAACGAGAACATTGTGAGCTTTCGAAGGGATCACCCAAAGCTCATCAAGTAGATAGGAAACAATCAAACTACCGCAAGGCGAACATATGCAATCTTTGACACCACTGCAACGCATTTCAACTTTAAATTTCAGGTCCGCAAGCTAGTAGATGCAGGCTCTTCCACCGGTCGATACAACGTCGAAGGAGAAATTAACGCAGCATATTCGCAGATAATACTCAACCAGATCTGCTGATGTCTTCTTAAAACTTGTTATTTATTGGTTTTGTTATCGTTGATTTATTGATGTACATTGTTATAAATAAAAAAATGAAAATGCGCACATTACATGTATTAGTAATTATCCCGACCAATGATCTGAAACCTGATGTCTTCTACTGGTAACTTAAATAATTCCTCAATTTCGAAACTCGAACTAGAAAGAATAATAAATTGCGGTTAGTTTAAAATATTAAAATACAGCTTACATGCCTCTTACTAGGAGTTACGATCTAAACCGCAACACGATATCGAGTTGAGTTCTGCATAGCCGTTTCTAATCAATCAAACAAAGAAAAACAATCCCATATTTTTAATGAAAGATCTTTGTCAAAAATGGCCTCCTGTGACATTTAAAGAGCAGTTGCATGCGCCGGTATACACGCACTTTTGGTAGTATAGTGCGTGTATGCCGGTATACACGCACTTTTAGTAGTATAGTGCGTGTATGTCTGTACAAAAAGCGCTACATTCGAGTTTCTCGCCTGAAAGCATTATTAACATTAAGCGTGAAGTAAAATGATATCCGCTTAAAAGATCAACAACAATTAATAACCAGGCGGTAGTGATCCATTTTCACCGTAGCATGAGTTTTAATTTTTGACGAAATCGAGTAGAAAATAAAATACTTACGCAGCTTTTTAATTTAAAGTCGAGAAATATTACTACACGCGGTAATCTAAAATGACGCCACATACCGCGTGGTATGACTACAATGTGTTTTAGTTTAACAAATCGTTACACTACTCGCGCCAGCTCTTACCAATTGTCCAACAATTCGTCATATACGTTTCGCGTAAACACAAAATTATATATTTTACCCCATCCTCATGCATGCATTAATGAAATATCACTCCATCGTATAAATGTATGTTTTTTGTACGGAATACCGTTAGGGCCATCGTGGTTACACATTAAAATCCAGAGGGCGAAAATGCGATAGTGTGATAGAACGATGGCGACAATGAGATAGTACGATGGCGACAATGCGATAATACGATGGCGACAATGCGACAACGCGATAGTGCGATTGCGACAATGCGATAGTCATCGTACTGTCGTCGTGATCGTATTATCGCATTGTCGCCATCGTACTTTCGCATAGTCGCCGTCGTATTGTCGCACTGTCGCCTTGTCGTCANCGCCATGACTAGAGGTTTCGGTTTTCAAAACCTCGTTAATTTATTTATCTGTACGCAACTCTTATCTAGTATATCTATTCTCTATAATTTTAATTAGATACCTAACTATAAATTAATACATAATATATAAATAATACATTACAAAAATGTACACCGATATTTTCTTCTTACATGAATTTGCACATACAAAAGGTGCGCCGATATCGCGATTTCCCCTGCATCGTAGTTAATGGCGACAACCTTTGTTTAAGTTAAATTGATGTTTTACTGAGCGGATTTCATTTTGAAATATTACATAACGTTTAATGAAACAAAAGTATAAAAAGGACATATTTTATAATGCGTTTTAACGTTAACAATTACATGTACAAATGAGAACACTTTGTGTAGCGTTTTTTTTTTAAACTGGCGAACTTTAAAAATAAATAAATAAATATTATCTTTTACAAACATGAATTGCTTGGACGTAACGGTAAATTATGTTATGATTGAAGAGGTTAAATTCATTTGTGTTATTGAGCCATGAATGTTCAAGGCATTTAATAAATATGTTGAAACACGGCTATGGTATGTCATGGGCCCATATTGGCACATAATCGGAGACATTTACATTCGAGGTACAGACTTTTGACCAATACTGCCAAAGGTGTTCCAAAGCGGGATACTGGCACACACTTACCGTATAATAACCTATACATATGCACACATTTACACACATTCTCTTTAATAAAAATATTATGCAATTTCGTTATTTTACATTTTAAGAGAAAATAATGACGATGATGCCATATGGTTTAGCTAAACGTCATTGTCTTTGGTCACTTCAACAGAGGATTGCATGTGTGTCAATGACTAAGGTTATAGTTACAGTATTCATCCACACATACTTAGATGTCAGTAACTCAACTACCTAAAGAATGATGTTAATTGAAATCTCATGTGATTTGAAAATGATCATTTAACAATCTTTGAATGATTAAATATAATACATATCGGTTCCCGAAATACAAATATATTTGTTAGTGATTATAAACTTATCAAGTATTTAAGTTGTGAAATTATTCAATGTTAAATACGTAAAATGCACAAAAGTTTTAAAGACAACATATACAAAGTTATTAAGTGGACGGCAATTGATATTGCCATTGAAATAAACTTAATCTTGCAAAACATGAAAATTGTAAAAAAACAATGACATTGCACTTTATCACTACAGTGATAAAAAATGTTTTCGTTCGTTTTCCGTGCCTATGGGAACCAGAGCAAAGCAGTGATTTGCTAAATATTAATACATTTATACATTCGCTTTCAGTTTTTATACTATGAAAGTTCTGATTTTCACAACTTTCGGTATTCAATCCTTAGATCCACAAGTGTAAGAAAATAAAAGTCACGTACTATTCAATTATGATACTATTCAATTATGTCCGTGTTATGACATGATTGAAAGAGCCGAGTAAAGTATAAATTGAACATTCATCAATTACAAATTGAACAACAATCAACTGGAATATTTTATTTAATTCAAGTTGGAATGGTTAATTGTCAAAATGATCAATGCACTCCCCAAAATGCCAATCATTATAAATGTATTTTTAATTGCATAGTTGAAACTTACTTTCAATGGTTTTTCAGAATTAGTGCATTCTCACATCAATTTTGTAAAAACCTGTTTATTTACAATAAAAAAGTTGTTACCAGTGTACTTATATAAAAATAAACAAAAAACAGTGGACATTCTTGGAAGAAAGCAATCAATTAAAATATACCAAATCTGTATGTTCTTAGTTACTGCTTGGGAATGTCTTTCTTCTAAATACGAATATATCAATATTAAAAAATAAGTACATATTGAACTTTCATGGGGGGAAATCGTAATCAGTGTGCTTGTGTATTAAACATTTGGGATGAAACAGCATTTCAACTTGGGGAACATGTCGTTTAAATCCATAACAGACTCTGTCAAGGTATCCATTAAATAACAAATTACTTGACACAATATGATGGCACGAAAGAGCGAGTTGTTAAACTCGCGATATAGCATCGTCAGGTCTCTTTTCCGTATTCACTTGTCCCGTTTACATATTGTGTATATTCATGTGACGAACTTAAGTTTCGTTTAAACACGCTCAGTTATAGTGTTTGTGAACAAGATTTGTACAATATAACATAAAGGTTCTCAACCCTCAAAAGACACGCGTAAAGAGCGAATACGGCATATATTTGTGGAGTATAAACTTGTGATCATCGTGTGTGAATATATTCCTATAAAATGGCGGATAAGGAAGATACACCTGTGTTGCAGAAAGGTTCGGACATCTAATTTGACTACTGTTGTTCTGTGTGCGAGGACAATGATACACTAACAGAGGCACATTTCTATTGTGAGAGTTGTTCTGAATGGTTATGTGACCAGTGCGTTTCTCTCCATGGTCAGATGTACAAGAAGCACAAAACGATTGGGAAGGGTGACATAGCAAAGTGGCCGGTCGCCAAGGGCGTAGCAGAGCTCTTGACGCAATGTGAAGAACATGAAGGGAAGAAAATTAAAATGTACTGTGCAGACCACAGTCAACTGCGTTGCACGACGTGTGTACTTCTCGATCATAGATAAGTGGATTTCAATAATTGAGTGTGATATTGAAACATTGAAAATATGTAAATTCAAATGTACATCTTCACAGATTAACTTAGAGAATGTTTCCAGAATTCTTGTATGAGAATGAAATGTTGAAATAAATATAGTGTCCAATGTGTCTGTAGAGCGACGCGATCAGATATTTTGGTACAGTTGGTTTTATGCATAAACAAGGTAATACGCTACTTGGGTTAAAATATGTTTAAAACAAACTATAGATGTACATGTGACTTGGGGTCTTTCTAACGCAACACTTTTCAAACTTGAATATCTCACTAATGAGTAAAGACTTTGATTTAAAATTGTGCATGTGATTATTTGAGTACATTTTGTGAAAGCTCACGATAAAATCATTCCTCTGTGAGGATCGGACGAGTAAGCATGTGGGGTAGGTATGGTTTTATCTTTTTGCAGTTGGAAATGGTTAAATGTGAAATAATTCTTAAATTTAATTATTCATATTTGAATGCCATTATTTTAGGTGCGTTCTTGCACCAGGAAAATATCAAATTATTTGAAAAAAAAAATAAAAAAATATGACTCGTATGAATATTCATCAGCGCAACCGCACATTTTGGCAAGTTGCAGACTATCTACCCCACGTGTTTAAGCGACCGCTCGTCACGGATGAATGATTTATTCGTGAGCTTTCACAAAATGAACTTATATTATTATTGCAAAGAATGTAGTCCAATGATCACATTTACAATTTACAATCAAAATCTTTACTAATTACTGACATGTAAAATTTTGAGCAGTGCTGCGTAGAAAATCATCCAAGTGGTCGTTGCGTTAAAAAGGACCCCAAGTGTATATCAATTTCTGCATTATATGACTGTACTAAATTGTCGGTCTAGATATCCGTTGGAGATGCATTGGACCATATAACGATATGTTTCTTGATAAATTACTTTAGAACGTTTGATTGCATGCTCATGTGTTACTAGTTTAACAGCTTATAACAATTAGATCTAATACGTATGCGACATAATGCTTAATCACTCAGTGAATCAAGGTACACATAGTTTTAATATCGCTTTTAAAAATAACCTGTGTATGGTTTCAGGCAGTGTAACAAGCTAACCCAAATCACAAGCGAAGAACACAAAAAAGAACATGAAGACTTACAAAAACTGACTGCTGACGTCACTTACTTGACACAGCGCCTTATACAACTAATATAACAGAGGAATGTAATATCAAATCACTTCAGGATGCCTTTGAAAATATTGTAGAAAAGATTGCGCTGATGCGTCAGAAATTCAATGCCGCCTTAGATTCATTGGAGCAGCGTACTGTAGACGAAGGAAGAGCTTTGGTATCCAGTTTGGAAGAATCACTGCAAGCTGATGTAGACTCTGGTAAAAAGGCTTTGAACCGAGTACAGTCCTTTCAAGAAGCGGCCGATAAAATTGGAAGATACGATTCAGAAGTATCTACCATTGCGTTTATGAAAATCCAGAAAGAAATGTCAATATCAGACTCATTTTTACGCACGACGGCCGTACAATCATGTAGTACTTTATCATTCATCCCAAACAAAGACATTGAAAAATGTTTTGCAGCATTGATATCATTTGATAAAACTCTGTCTAATAAATCAAATAAAATTATAACAACGACAAAACCATCACATTACCATGTAAAAATTAGCGGTGAATCACCATGCAAAATACGATGCATGTGTGAGATATCCAACGGTTATTTTATTCTTGCCGACACTAAGAACAAGAAGTTGAAGATATGGGATAACGAGTTCCGTGTTATCAGTCACTGTGATATGCCAGCATTCCCTTGTTACGTTTGTAAGGTTTCAGACGTTGAAGTGGCTGTAGTCGTATATGACTGGAACATATTTCATGAGATTCACTTACTTGCCGTGACGAATACCACTCTTGTGAAAAAGGCAACAATTAATCTGACCTATCCATGCACTGGAATTCACCATTATAACGGTCAGCTGTATGTCACTTCAAGAACAGCATTGTACCGGTACACGCTGACTGACAGGCACACTTCTGGACAAGCTGTACGAAGACACTTCGGCATCAGATACAGGTTCACAACAAATGTAACAAATGGTTTTGTTACTAACTACCAGAATAATACAATTATGGTGAATTAAACGAAATATAATTTCTGGTTACTAAAAATAAACCTATTTACGTTTTGCTTTTTATAATAATATGAAACATTTCCTACAATTCATTTCAGACCTTATTACAGATTGTTGTACAGTATAATACTATAGAACTGGAATTGTCATGCTATATTTATTCATCTTGCCGTTAAAAGAATATCTATTTATAACGAAACAGGATTCAACATCATGTACAAGATAGCGGTTTAATAATTTATGCTCACGGTGTTTATTTTGATGGAACTCTGTTTACAGTGTCTGTCCTAATATGGTAAACGTGCGTATATTGTCAGGTCGCTCCGCTCCAATTATTTGTGTCATAACGTGTCCGTTTTAATTACAAGCATGACCTATTACGTTATGTTTCATTTCTGCACGAAATCACATGAACTTAGGATTCCAGTTTGATAAATCGTTAAATACAGTGTATTTTGCGAACGTGCTTATCGTTCCACTCCACTGATTTTTCGAGAAGTATTTTTCGTAAGTTAAAATTGAAATTGTATTCCTGTGCACGATCTCAAGAGCTCATATCTCTTGCTGCAGCTTCACTACTAAGGCATCATGGGCGTATTGTCCAGGTGGTGTCGGTCTATTGATCTTTCATATAGAAATTGCATATTTTCTTGTTCCCATTCATACAATAAATTCATATATTAATAAAGCGCATACTCGAAGGGGATCCATAAGTTTCATTGGTTTTCTTGTTTTACTTTTCCACTTTGCAGTATACAGGTGTGCAGTGAACGTGGGCGGTGACAGGATTTATGTCGTCAACTATTCCCACCACAAGGTCCTTACACTGAACATGAGTGGACAACTCTTGGCGTCCTTCACTGACCCGGAACTGCAACACCCAATTGACGTACACGTGACAGAGTCAGGACAAGTGTTGGTGTGTGGATTTGCTTCCAATAACATCAGTCAACTGAATAGCGAGGGGACGGAGAAGATCGCTAATGTGGTTTCGCTGAAAGAAGGCAATAGAGTGTTGTCTTTGTGTATGTTTAGACGAACTCGCGCTGTACTTGTTGGAAGTTACCAAACGGATGAAATTGCATTGTTTTACACAAAATAACTGCATATCAACAATGCATTTAAATATTAATAATCCTAGCTAATTCTTATCTTAATGTTATCGTGTATTTTACTTTGATTGCCCTGTTTAATTTGTAATATCGGAATTGTCAACGTTGATAACATATCTAAACTAGAAATGGCGCGACAGAGGCCGACGCGTANAAATGAAGAAATTATAGTGAAAGGCAATTTTGGGTGGGTGTGGTCTATGTGGGCGGGGCCCCAGGGTTGGTAATGGGGCCATGCATAGTTGAGATTGACCGTATTGTCATAAGAGAGGTTCAGTATTAATTTAAAGTGAATCGGTGTAGAAATGAAGAAATTATAATAAAATGCAATTTTGGGTGGGTGTGTTCTACGTGGGCGGGGTGCCCCAGGGTTGGTAATGGGGCCATGCATAGTTGAGATTGATCGTTTTGTCATAAGAGAAGTTCAGTATCAATTTGAAGTAAGTCCGTGTAGAAATGAAGAAATTATAGTGAAAGGCAATTTTTGGTGGGTGTGGCCTATCTGGGCGGGGCGCCCCAGGGTTGGAAATGTGGCCATGCATGGTTGAGATTGACCGTATTGTCATAAGAGAGGTCCGGTATCAATTTGAAGTGAATCGGTGTAGAAATGAAGAAGTTAATGTAAAATAACTTAAAATAATGAGTGAAAATCTCTGACCCGGCCCCACTCCAACCCCCATAACTTTTGACCCAGGGGACCGATCAAAATTCCAAATAGTGCAGGGTCGCACATATGCTCATAGCTACCATGTATGTAAGTTTCAATGTTCTAGTTCTAATAGTGTAGGAGATGATAGTGGCCAGGACGGACGGACGGCGGAGATAACCACAATATCCCCACGCTTTTCAAAAAGCGTGGGGATAATCATAGCATGGTGACGTGACACAATATTTTAAACACAAGTCGCGTATTTGTTTTCTGTGAGCTAACGAACGTTTGCTGAAGGTTTACCTCACTTCAAAAAAAGCAACGAAAGTTTACAATGACATTAAATATTTAATTTGAAGGTTTTGCTTTGTTTTGAATTTATATACATAACGCTTCCCTTAAAAGTACGCCATGTCCACACAATCTTATCAAGCTGGTCTAACTAATTGAAAACAAAAACATCTATTAAAATAATCATATCTAGCTTAAAAGCTTTTTTTGTAACAGATTAAGAAGGCGAACAAAAAGTGCAACATTGTTTCAAATTCACGGCCATTAAATACTATTTAATATAAATTCTTAAAACTGGGCAAAATGCATTTGCGTAAAGTACCGTCCCAGATTAGCCTGTGCAGTCCGCACAGGCTAATCAGGGACGACACTTTCCGCCTAAACTGGATTTTCGCTAAGAAGAGACATCATTTAAACGAAAAAATCCATAAAAGCGGAAATTGTCGTCCCTGATTAGCCTTGGCGGACTGCACAGGCTAATCTGGAATGACAAGCATTGTGCCCAGTTTTCCCAGAACGCGACAAAATTTCAAAAGCGTCTTTAGAAGCTTTAACGCTATATAGAACTATTAGTATTTTGTTGTTGTTGTGAAATTTCCACGGTGGCGAATAAATTTCACTTTCGGATAAACCTCGCTTACAGCAATAAGTTTTAAAATATAAGCTTAAAATATTGTGATTGACCTCAGAGTAACGGTTAACGCAGTTGCAGCTCAAGCGAATGACCCCGTCCGGTTCAATTCAATACGCGCTCATAATATTTCAATGGTATTACGATGTTTGCAATATATTTTGCAATATATTATTAATTACAGAGAAATCAAAACATACTCATAAATTACTAAAATAATTAAAATTAATAACACTTTCGTTTTAAGCACAAACATTGTACCGCAAGAAATGACTATGTTTAACAAGATTATAACAAAAACATAAAGCCGTTATTGCCGAACGATATTTAACATTTCCTTATAACAAACGAAATTGTGTTTATTTATTTTCACTTTATTGTTAACATGTTGTTCTAGTTTTCCGTGAAGGAGAATGTAAGCCACTGCTATGATATTAGCATGGAGAAGTTCCGTTATTGTAGCAAATACAAAGGTTCAATTTTGGGGCTGTCGAAAAAACATATACTTTCATAACATTGATAACGAACATTAGTTTATCGTATTGATTGAGAAAACGCATGCAATGAGAAAAAACACAATCGCATGTGTTTCTATGCAAATTAACTTATTCGTGCTCAGAAACGTACAATTATAATTTGAGTTTGAATAATGGTTGAATACATTGTTTAGTTCAATGTTCAAAAACTGTTCAAACAACATCATAGAAAGTCCTCAAATTGACTTATTACGGTTAAAGTTGGCTAGAAGATCAACTTTTCATCAAAAGCACTGAACTTAACTGAAGATAACCACCACACCGGGCTTACAATTTATAACCACATACTTCTTACAGGTGATAATTTAAAAAGTTAAACCTCGTTGGCACAATTTTTCTTCATATGCAAGTGTCTATTGTAATGGTTTATTCTTAATTTGAGTGTGATGCAAGCATCTGTATATTGTACGTTGGGTAAATCTATGTTTGCAATAGGGGCACATTGGGTCAAGTTTAACAGTTCATTTCACTGTTAGTAAATATAGGAAAGTGGTTTCCACTCAAAATAAAAGTGTCTGTATCCCGTAGGGTATTTTACAAATTAGGAAAATACTAAATTACTCTTTAGCTAAACTACATACTTACTATACAAACAGTTAAGTTTGTGAAAAATATTTCAGAAACTATGACAAGAACAAGACGTAATTTAAATTTGATTTATCGTACTCGTACGTCAGTTTTATCTATTTTAATTGTTGAAAGACTGTAAATGTGTCGGTATGTTTCTCCATCAGTAATAGGAAATATAATAATATTTAATCACAAAAATATTAAATGTTCAATAATAATGAAAAAGATCTATAATAATTACTGTGTTAAAGCTCTGTAATAGTCATATGTGATTCAAGCCGGAACTAAGCTTTTTTCAGGTTGATGTTAAATATTAATTGTCCATGAATAAGTTCAGTGATAATTATAATGATTACACAACTAGATACAACGGATGAAAATATATTAATTGAATTTCCCTAATTATGTAAACGGTGTTACATGAAAGAAAACAATGTTGTTTAAATCATTTTTGTGCCGTATTGTTGGCTTTAACTTTATTCATAATTATTTTTATATATATTTTTTCTCTGATGGTAGTTTCTTGATCAATTTATTTTTAANGAAACCAAGCTTATGTCAGGTTGATGTTAAATATTAATTTTCCATGAATAAGTTCAGTGATAAATATAATGATAACACAACTTGATACAACGGATGAAAATATATCAATTGAATTTCCTTAATTATGTAAACGGGTTTACATAAAGATTACAATGTTGTTTAAATCATTTTTGAGCCGTATTGTTGGCTTGGAATGTTTATATTGGTAATACTTTTAAAACAGCGTTCTATTATAAAACTTCTCCGGTTAGATGGTGTGTTACCATTTGTTCCCTTATTGTGTTTGGTAGTAATAAAGTGTGCAGCGGTCATTGCATTTGGTCATCCGATTTAGGTCGACAACAAGTCACAGAATAAGGTCCTTACCCTGAACATGAACGAACAATTGTTGGCATCCTTCACTGACCCGAAACTTCAACACCTTGTCGACGTAGTCGTGACAGAGTCAGAGAAAGTCTGTGGAATCGACGTGTTTGTGTACGTGACACCTGTAACATCTTGTGTAATTTTATTTCGTTAAATCACGTTGTATAGAACTAGAAATTAAGGAGTTTACTCAAGTAAATACAAATAACTTGTTAATTTAAAACTCTTAGGAAATTTCATTATTTTGCAAAATTTAAGTTATTTAAATGTCAACGTGCACAATTTACTTTCATTTGTAAATATAAAAGGCTTAATTTGATCTATTATGTCTACCGTGTTTATGATTCCGCAACTTCGAGATTTTTCTTGTGTGATCATTTATTTTGTAATCCCGAGCGATTTATATAATTGACATAATTGATTTATTCATTTAACGCTTAATGCGCGATTTCAGTCGTTGATATACATGTGAAATTGGTAATATCTTGACCACTCAGAACCAGTTTTCAGCAGCCAATTCTAAGAATTAGAAGACGTCACAAACTGTTGTGCTTTAAGGGTGACGTTCATTGATATAGATCTATTTATTATAGTATTTATATGGTAATAATAACACGTCCTTTAGTAAGAAATATTAAGAATATTTGCACAATTCTTTCTCGGAATATTCACTAAAAATAGTAGGTATAGCTTAGCCAATCGGATTGTTTGTTTCTCTATGCAGTATGTACATCGTTCAATATGTTGATAACAGTGATAAACGGCAGCAAATATGATTACATATACTCAAAGGTTTATTAAATGAAAACAAGATTGCTTTGCACTCAAACGACTGTCTGTAGTAAGTGAATGCACATTGTTCATAAAGACAGGTTGTGTATTTAAAAACATACCAAACAACAACGAGTCATTAAAAACACTGATTTTCCGTCTAGATCATTATTTTATGTCCATATTTGGAGCGTGTAAGTGCCAAATTGTTCTGTGCTATTTATTCTTACAAGCGACCAGGCTCATTTCTGATTAAAATATAACTATGTTGTTGTAATACTAATCGAATATTTTTCTATTGTCTAGCATAAACATTATAGATAGAAATGTTCAGCTTTTGTCCATCTACTTCGAACAACGTATGCCCTCTCACTTCGAACAACGTATGCCCTCTGGACTAATGTATAAGATCGCTAGCATCGAAAATTTGCGTGAGCGATGTTGACGAACCGGTATGAGAGGGATTGTATGTCTCGGGTTATCTCATGCATGCGGCTTGAGACCCAAGACGATGTTGACGTCTCGTGCAGTCTATGGATCAAGTCGAAATGTTTCAATCTGTTTCTCCTACAGTATATATAGCTCGTGATACACTGAAGATTTGCTTGTGCTTTGCTATTATATATCATAAGTTTTATTGATTAACTGACGTTATTTATCTCGATTGTGTTGTGATTTTTTTGTATTGTTAAGTTTGATGAGGGTTTGCATGGTGCATTACTTTTGTTTTCCTCAGGAACCTATCCAGCTGTCATCTTATTAACTTATAGTATTCGTTCTAATTGAATAAATTGAATTATTACAACATATTAAAGGCCTTTTTTTTCTTTGCTTTTGATTCTTTTTATGAAAGAGTTCTCTGATCCATTCCAGTTACATTTTTTTTCGGTTCCTAAGGGTTATTTCTTTGTCCTCTTGTTCGGTCAGCTTTCCTGGTTTAGCCTTGACACATATTTCTTTACGCAGTTTATTCGTACTGCAGGGAAACACCAATGTAGCAGCAGAGTATTCGAATACACGCCAAGAATGTTTTGTGGAGTATAACGGCGCCGTGGACCGCGGCGTAAACGCCGAATGAATGCATTAAAAAAACGCAGTGAAAACGATTAGTACACGTAGGGATAGCCGCGTTCACGCAAAAAAAGAAGATATTATGACCCCGGTGCGATGGTTGCCAGTATGTATTTGGATTTCTGTGTGAAAAAAGAAAACATTGCTGTTTTCACTCTACGGCGTTGTCCAAAAACTTACTGTTTAGGTCTTAGTGAAGATGCCAGGCGTGTTGGACGGAGACACAAATGCGAACCCGACCAAAGAAATGATTTCCTAGAAGATAAGTATGAACCGCGCTCTGTGAAAAGAAGGTTTAATGCATATGCATAAAGTGTCAACCCAGATTAGCCTGTGCAGTTCACATATACTAATCAGAGAAGAAACTTTCCGCTTTTATGATTGTTTTTATTCAAATAAAGTCTCTTCTTTGTACAAATTTAGTTTATGGCGGAAAGTGTCGTCCCTGGTTTGCCTGTGCGGACAGCGCAGTCTAATATGGCACTTTAAGCATATGCATTAAACCCTCTTTTCTCAAAGTGTGACACATATTCATTATTCTTCATTTGACAATGATAGCTAAGCTGTGATTTCAGCGCTTAATTGATAGGTCGTTCTTACATCATTACGTATATTGTATTAAAGAATAAGAATGAAAGGCTGATATTATTCAAATGTGAACGTGTGATATCGTGTATTGCAGGGATGATATATATTGTTGTCAAGTAAATAATATTGTCATTTATAATTACATGAACAGAAAACTTTCGCGACAATCACTATGTTCGAGCAATAAAATAATTATAAACAGTAACGTCTTAATTCGTGATACTATGCACAATGCATCTGTAATGGTATAAATGAAACGGCATAAGTGTTGCAAGTTACAATGCAATATAATATTGCAACTGCAATGTATCCATTAATCAAAGCGCTGAAGGCAATGCAGTTGTTCGCTCTTTGAATAAGTCACAGTATACAGTCACAGGAAATTAAGTTTCAAAGTAGGCCAATCGAACGGTCACGAAAAATACATACACATTTAACTGTAATTGTCTACAGTGGTGAAAGTTTGCTTCTACAGGGGTGAGATTTTGCAAAAACATCATGCAAGGAAAATGACATTGATTTTCAATCTCTCCTAATTTTATGCAGGATTCACACACTTGTGATTAAAAAGATGAAACTCAGTTTGTATAACAGTCATATACAACTATATTGCAACTGAAAGGGAGGGAATCTTAACAGACAGGAAGTTACACAACAGTATTTAATCAGTTGGATCAAAAATGTATTTTTAGGGTAAACAAGAGGTGTGTTTGTCAGAAACACAATGCCCCCTACTGCGCCGCTTTGAAATAAAATTAGTGTTTATCATTTGGCAGGTTTAGAAATTATCTCCTTTTAAAGCTTATTACTTCTCTTGGATTTTATTTTTTGATCTTTGACCTTGAAGGATGACCTTGACCTTTCACCACTCAAAATGTGCAGCTCCATGAGATACACATGCAAATTATCAAATTGCTATCTTGAAAATATTACAAAAGTTATGACCAAACTTTAACCAAGGTTAAAGATTTTGGTTAAAGTTTTGGGACAGACAGAATGACAGACAGGCCCAAAACAAAATACCCCCTCTTCTTCGAAGATGGGGGCATAATAAAAAACAAGCAAACTATGAAACCATCTATTACACTTTATCTATGTAGGATAGGTCACTCTGTGTTACTTTATGTGTCTATGTCTCATGTACTAGTGTTTATGTCCCTTGTCTTGTATGTGTCCATTTGCTTCTCTTGTGAGATTCAGTCCCTTGTCCTGTGTGCGTCCAGCCATGTACTGTGATGTCATAAATGTTGTGTCCAGTGAGAATGAGAGAAATCACATATACAAGATTTGCATTGGTCAAGAATAAAACCGCTTTGAAATTGATTGCAAATTGCTGACCATGCTTTCTTTTGCTCTTAAGCTGTCGCAATATAAAGAAGTGAAACTCCAGCTGCTGGAGCAGTATTGAAATCTTATTACAAACAATTAGTTGGTCCCTTATTTATGGCAAGTGACCGATTGCCGAAACAGTACAAAACAGCACAATACAGCACAATACAAAACAACATAAACACAAATAAAAATAAAGCTGGGGTCACCGCCTTGGAACGGTCAATGCAACGCATTGGGGGTTTAAACCTGGTTATAGAGCGCTCAACCTCACACTTGGAAGACACACAAAGCACTTGTTGTTGTTTAAATTAACTTCGAGTATATTGTTTTCTACCAACCTAGTGAGTTTTAAGTTATTTGTATTTGCATTTATTTATTTGTCTTCATTGCAAATGAATTTAATTGTTTTTGAATATTGTATTTGTGTTTGTAAGGTTGAGGTGTGTTGTAATGTTGTTATTTTGTTTGTACTTGTAGGCTTCTGTATTATATATATCAAATATATAATTGCCGATATTCTTTCGGCGCATCATAAACATTGAACCTTGGAAGGCGTTAGAGTTTTTACCAACCCCTACCCCACTACATTTGGCTCCCCGACGGGAAGACGACTTGAAACCAGGTTGGAGAAATTTCCACCACCACGTGCGGGCCACGTGCGGAACACTGACGGAGCAGTGTCGGTAAAGGACCCCCCGGAAGCCCACAGCGGTTGAGGACCCCTTGCCGGCGTCATGGACTGTTTCGAGTAGCGTCTCCGAGTGGATAAGTGTTTTTTTTCTCTCTTGAAAGTTCTTCAACGAACGTATTAACTTTAAAGTGAATTGTGTTTTTTTTTATTCGTTTCTCTTCGTGAGAAGACCAGAATATTCGTCTACTGTGATTGAAGTTCTTCGACGAACTTGCTAACTTTAAAATTGTATTATTTTCTTCATTTTCTTCGCGAGAAGACCCACACATTTGCAACCTGCGCTGTTTACGTGTGTTTGTTTACATCACGTGACGAAGTGAACTTTTGACCTAGTCAGTTCCTTGACAGAAGATTTTGTTGTGACGGTGTTTTAAACGTTTTATTTTGTGTGATAATATGTGATTTGTGGATTTTGTGGATTTTGGCTGGAAACGTAAGTTGTAACAGTTATCGTTCTTTCTTACTTTGTTTCTTGCATTATTTTATTGTTGACGTTTTGCGCCAATTTAATGCGCATTGAAACGTAAATGTTACTTTCCGGTGACACATGGTAAACAAACCAAACGATAGCACGTTCTGTATCTCAGATCGCTGTAATCGGGGTATTCATTGTAAGTTTCAATATAAATTTATGTTTAAACTGCTTTTTATTTGATTGTTATATCTGTATAGTCATTTTATTGATGTTTAAACTTGAAATCTTGAGTTGTCACATTATTTCGCGACCCGCAAATATTTGTCATTGAAACTTTAGACATTCTTATGAGTGATTTGTGCTTTTAAAAATGTGTCTACTGCATTATTGTATTGGTATTCAACATTTATTCTGAAGAAAGACATCTAAGAATTCCTAGCTTTTATTAATGTATGCTTTTCCTTTAAATATTGATTGAATTCTTCAGCTACCTTCAAATTTGAATATCAGTTTCTGAAAACTTTAGAACAGCTATTTAAACAGCAATTTGCAAACCAGTTCAGTGTAAAAATTCTTAAATTTTCATTTGAGAAATTGTTTTTGTTTTGAAACATTTGTTGCGTTTAAAATATTTTCCATTATAGCTGATCACCGTGTGAAAGTGTTGTGATTTGTCATTGTTCAGTGTTGTGTTGTTCATTTTCAGTGTTCAGTGATTCTGCAAGTCCCGTATTTGTTTATTAATTTTTGTATAATAAACCAGTTTGCATTTGTAAATATTAGGACATTTACATGTTTCTGATAAAACAGTGAAATTAAATTGCTCACATTTTATTTGACATTTAAAAAGAGTGTCTCCTTAATTGTTTTAAATATACAGTGTCACATAAGGTTTTGTTAATAACGAATAGTTATTTTGTCTCCAAGGGAAAATTTTATGACAATTTCATTTATCTAAGGGAATGTTCAGGTATTTTAATTTGATATTTGTGTTGTATTGCATTTTATTTTCAGCTCAAGTGTTGTGCCAAAATGTAATAGTCATTATTTTTCAGATATTATTAATTAAGGTTGCAGTTTAGGACCTGAGTGCCACAAAGTTCATTAATTGGGATTTAAAATCTGATTTGCTTTGATTCACATGTGTACATTGCCCTTGTAGATTAAGTATCTTTTCATTTCCATCTGTCTATTGTTGTAATTCTATTTGAATATGTCCGAGAAAGAAGAACAGCAAGGTGTTGTGGGGGGGTAGGCCAACTTAGGAAGAAATGTTGGAAATACTATCCAGTAAATACGAATGTCTTCCGAAGGGGACCCCTCATAGTGCACAGCAAGTAGGAACAAAACCCAAACTTTTGCAGTCAACACCAAACTCCAGCGATTTCTCCAGTCAACACCAAACCCCACCACTAAACCGTCAACACCAATTCAACCCCCTTTCTCCCCTTCTTGAAACCAACCTGTTATCTTGTCAAGTGGCCACATTCCCAAAATACCTTCATTTTCAGGAGAAGATCCGGTTCCTCGGAATGAGATAACATTTTATGAATGGCGTCATGAAGTAAGATGTCTTATGCATAATAGTTCTTATACTAATTCACAGATGTTTCAGGCCATAAGACATTCTTTGAGAGGAACGGCTCGAAAACTCGTTGTTTCCTTAGGTGATTCGGCCTCTGTTGATTTGATTTTTCAAAAACTTGATGTTTATTTTGCTGAGCCGGCCCGTAAGGGAATCACCATGAAAGAATTTTTCAATGCCTCCCAAAAGGCTGAAGAAACCATCACTTCATTTGGGTGTTTGTTGAACTACAATTGTCTGACCCTCTAAAAACTAGGGCCCATTCGAACGTCATCATTCAGCCTCCGGAAATACCAAAACAGCTAAGAGATTTGTAAAATAAGTTTAATTCTCTAGTTTCAGGAATGCAGTCAAATGTGGACCAGCGGTTTAATGAGATTATGAAGAGATTGGACTCTATGTCGTTCCAGCTTTCATTTTCACCGCGGCTACAGATGCAGCAACCCTTGTACCCACCATTTCCTACCTCGCAGCAGACTTCCCAACAATTCGGTAATATTCGCGGGCGAGGTAATGGCTACCGAGGCAGGGGAGGAAACTCGAACAGATACCCAAAAGATTAACCACCTCTGTTAGCGGCCGCCCAGGGGTATGTGAAGATCAAGGCCATTCACATTTTTCTGAAACAATTTCTTCTGTTGCAGATCGTTTGGTTGGTGATTCTAATAGAACCAATATTGTTTTTCATTCAGTTCCTTCTGTTGCATTAATTGATACTGGTTCCATGGTTTCTACTGTATCAAATTTATTTTACCAGTCTCTTCCAAATAAATCTCCTCTCTGTAATATATCCGATTTGGGTATTGATTTGAATGTTTCGGTTGCAAATGGAAACAAGTTAAAATTACTTGGTTTCATTGAAACCTCCATTTCCATTCCATTGTTGAATTTTGATTGAGCTCTGCCTGTTTTAGTTGTTCCAGACACCCAGTCTAGTCAATGTTGTACTGTTATTTTGGGAACTAATATCATTCGTCTGTGTAAGTCTGTCGCAGCTGAGGTAAAGCTACCTGAAGCTTGGCAAATGGCCTTTGACACTTTGGTTCGTAAACCAGCAACTGTTTTTTCCACCAATGAACACACGGTTGAGGTGAAACCTTACGAGTCTATTTCATTTAGTGGAACTATGAGAGGGCTAAGCCACAACATTCAGAAGGTTGTCACCGAAAATCTTACTGATGATGGTCTATTGGTTGTCAGACCTTATGTGGTAAAACTTCCACAACATGGTAAGTGTGCCAAGATTCCTGTGAGTGTGTGTTACATGACCGCAAAATCAGTTTTCATCAAACCAAAGACTCCTATTTGTGTGGTTAATGAATTTACTGTTGTTGATGACATTACTTCTTCCCCCTTTTCTTCTTCAGTAGATCAGACTTCACAGGTTCCCAAAACCCTGGATGAACTGGGCATCAAAATTGATACTTC
>VMBQ01009971.1:0-28863 GCA_007657795.1 Dreissena rostriformis | reverse complement strand
ACACGGTAATTTAAGAGTAATGAACATTGTTAGTAACTATGTGTCGTCCATGAACTATGAACGATTATGTGACAATAATTTTGAACAAGAACACGCCGTCTGGATTGTGTTACATTGACACACAAAAGACTCAGTTACAATCAATAGTCTATGGGGTGTACCTGCTATTCATACTGCTGTCTAATGCGATAACGTGTGTATGTTATATGAAAATCATCACAAAGATCCGCAGTGCTGCACGTGTTGCGCCAATGGACTTGAATAACATGAACAACACTTTCCTTAGAACGCGACGGGCTACAATTAAAGCTACAATAAGATTGGCACTGGTATTCGTGGTGTTCTTATTCTCTACAGTGGTTCCTCTCACCGTAATAACGATTCTTAACGCCTCAAACCACAACGTCGGCGTCGCTATGAACACTATCATGTTTGTCCTCTCCAACCTATTTTTTACGAACACCTTTGCCAGTTCTCTCATTTATTTGCTGTTAAACGCACGCTTTATGCATCAAGTTCGCAGTATGTTTCAAAGATCGAGACGAAACATAGTAACCCAACTACAATAACCGAAAATAAGTGCACATTCTGTTGAGGACTGACGATAATCAAGAGAAGTAAACACACATTTGTTACGCATTTTGTACGATATTCATAAATGTAAACGATATGAATACACTGTATATAATTAATCACAAGTATTCAAATATAAACCGTACTTAGAAAAATCAGGATTATCTAACAATATTTATTCTACATTGAACAAATTTTCTTAGCACCCATTTGTAATGGGATTTAGGCATAGAGAGTGCAATATCTTTGTGAAATTTGCCACAAAATTAATCTGTCAAGTATATTATTAATCTGACAGGGGTTCAAGCTGAACGGCTTTATATGTCCATATGCTTCATATGATATGTTTAAACCTAAATCATTTGTATAATCAACGTTCCGGTTCCGGTTTTGAGTAAACATCTAGATTTAGAATGAAAGTCTTTTAATTAAAAATGCATGTGAAGGCACAACACAAAACGTGTTTAGGGAGATTTCCAGTTTACTGGACAGGATATGTATAATATATGCAAAAAAAGGAAAGAGGAATAAATATGTGTTTACACATATAACGTCAGAGTCGAACGCATTATAATAGCACATTGTGACTTTAGTTACACTTTATACTGGACAGCGATGTTAAGAATGTCTTTGCAATACTTTCCCTTTAACCCCGTGATTGTGGTAAATCATGAACAAACGCAAGCATTCATCCACTGTGAGCGAACTAACGGATACTGGTTTATTAGATTTTCATGTGTTTAAAAATCTAAAGAGAAAGAAACAAGATTTAAAAAAGAAAAAACAATAGAACAGGATAGTCCTTAAACAAATCTATGTCAAGTCAATTAAACACAGAGGGTATGGCTAAAACTTCAACAATTCGCTCCATAGAATCGCGACTTCATAAGATAAGTGTGGAGCTTTTTTTAGTGCTATAAAAGGCCGATACTTCTGTAATCCGTAATATGATCAGAGAAAAGATCGATGAACTGAACGATAAGTTGTTGATCTCCGACGTCAAAAGAAAAGAAATCATAGAAGATAACCTACTCGACCAGACAAGGGAAATTGAATCGTTATACAGTCAAATCACCAGTAAGGAAAGAAATAAAAGATCTGAGAACGAAGCTTAACGAATCGGAAAATCTTAATGCAGAAAGTTTTAAGCTCGCGCATTATAACCGCACAAACAATTTGCGAATCACGGGTCTCCAAGGCGACACAGAGTTTCAGCCATCCAAAGACCGAGAAGGAACACAGATTTAGGAACATACAACCGAGAGAAGACCAGACCAGTCAACGTCAGGTTCGTCAGGCGCCATCGAAAGTTTGATGTAATGTGAAACGCGAAACTACTCAAAGGTTCCTATAATTTCCTGAATAAAGAACTGACAAAATTCAAGGCGGAAGTCCTAACCTCTGTTAGGATGAAGGACCCCGAAAAGGTAGAGCTAGCTTGATATTTCGAAGTTAAGCTTTATACACGCTTCAGATATAAAGACCGCTCAGAAAGAATCGAATATGAACAGTTTCAGACGTTGCTCATCAAACCATGGCCGAAGACGGTCGCTTCACATTCATACGCCAGTAGGACCTCAGCTTGCACATATCGACGATAAATTAAGACTAGTTAGTTTATCGGAACTGACAGTCTTTTTTATACAATATATACCATATGACTATACCACATTTTATATCTGTGTAGTTCGTTGGTTGTTTTTATTGTTTCTTTTGTGTAAGTTTCAGACCAAAGTACATGTTCCCCTGTTATATGCATATTAGAATGGACAGAATCGTCTTGTAGCTTATTTAGTCAATACGCGCCTTGTTCTTGCTATGTTGTAAGTTTAGTACTTGAGACTCAAACTCATACTACGTAAACACACACATACACACGCATACAAAGACGAACACATGCGCAAGCACGCAATCACACATATTTGCCATGTTCTTGTTTTTGTTATTGTTGTAAGTTGAGTACTTAAGACTCAAACACATACGACGTAAACACACAGGCACAGACACAGACACACATACACAAACGCACACACACTTGAGTACACGCACAGGCATGCANATACACACACACACACACATGCAAGTAGTAGAATATGTATATAAATATTGTAACAATTTTAGCAAATTCGTTCACTGTATTGTACTTTTAGGGGTTTGGTTTGTTTTTTGGGTGATTTTTCAGTGTTTGCTTCCTTTTGTTTTGGCGGGAAGTGTTATAAATGTTTAAACATGTGTAGGATAGTCTTTGATAATGACAACACATAAAACGTTCATTACATTATCCCGTTAATAAAATCTAAATATATGAACGTAATGCTCTTTTTCTCTTTTGTCTGTTTCCTGTTAATTAAGATAAAAGGTAGAAACTTGTTTACATCATGTGTTATTTATATACATATTGTTTGTGTATGACGTATTGTTATTCATGTACATATTGTTTATGTAGAAGGTATTGATTATGTAATAAGGTAAAATGTAAGGAGCCTGTTATATGAATATTCGCGTATTAG
Source organism: Dreissena rostriformis (assembly GCA_007657795.1). Taxonomy (NCBI): domain Eukaryota; kingdom Metazoa; phylum Mollusca; class Bivalvia; order Myida; family Dreissenidae; genus Dreissena; species Dreissena rostriformis. The sequence goes on along the minus strand of VMBQ01009971.1, from coordinate 25,780 downwards.
AAACACAAAACACTTTTAATTGTAACTCTTCACACGTATGTTATTCCTCTCTTTTGTTATTGATTTGAATGTGTGTGTATTACCAGCGTCAAGACGTGTACATAGTACATTGCAGGTCCGTAGCCCGGGTTCCGAAAAGGGGGGTGCAAATTTTCCCATCAACGATTGTTATTAAGGAACGAAGTGGCGAAGGGGGTAGGTGCGGGAGGGGGTGTCCCCATCCTTCAATCGGGGGGGGAGGGGTGGGTGTCCCTCCCTTAGAAAATTTTGAAAATTAAACGTAAAATCCTGTATTCTGGTGTCTTTTTATCTGTATATAGAGACTGCAGTTATAGAGCATTTTTATATGAAATTTCACTTTCATTGACCATACACAGTGACTGATCGACATGAATATGATATAACATACATGTATTCCCCACTACCTTTTTTCAATAACTTTCTTTTTCGATCAGTCACTGAAAAACATTATTTTATACAGTGTTTAACCCGACACTAGTATGCGCGCACACACTTTGTTTACATATGCAACAACACATTTATAGAATGTAAAATCAACAATAAGAACGATATAAACTATCATTATTTATTGGAATCTTGATAACATTGGTGTATTTTACCATTCCAAAATTCTACCATTCATAAATCAAGCAAATTAAAAGGAAATATTTGACTTTTTTGTTCAAAACAATTGTTTGTCTGCTACTATGGATAGTACCAGCGGCCAAGCATTCCTTTAAACGTGCTAATAGCGTATTGTACAACAAACACTGAATAACAAAACTGGGTCTTCTCTAATCTGCATCAATACTAAACAGAAATCAAAATAATATAACTAGTTACCCTTTTTTAACTATTTTTAACAAATTCGTTGTCTTTTTCTAAAAGAACTTCAGAAACATATAACACTTAAGGCTTCATTAAGACCCTATAATCACAAACTAGTGGCCCTATGGTCTCAAAGTCCTTAAAAATGTATACCAGGACGTTGAAGAAAAAGATGGACTTATTTTCCCATTATGTTCAAGATCCGTCACAGTTAATGAACATTAAACGTTAACGTCCACCTAATCATATGTTATAACGTTTTAAATCAATTAAAACAACTGTTTAAGAGTAGGACATATTTCCTCATATAGATTTCCTGAACAATATAATTATTGTCCACAGATAACCATACGCATAGTTAATGATTTATTGTAAACGAATTGAAAATGAAATTTACTGCCAATTGATTGTATTGAGAATTTACATAAATTAGACAGTGCAATGCCTTTAATTTGCTCTTGTTTGTTCGGAGTTCAGTTCGGCAGCAGTATGTTATTAGGGTTTGGATCAGTCACGATATGGGGATGAGTCGCAGTACCTTAGTGTGATTGCTGATTAATATAGCATTTTATAGTTCTGAACAAATGAGCCTCGCTGTTGATTTCAACAATTCTACGGTTAAAAGTTGTAAATTAAAATCACGCGCTCTCTTGGAAATTACTTTATCGAGAAATTAATTATATGGTGACCTGTCGGTAGCCAATTGAATTAAACATTATTGTAACGCTTAAATACGAACACTGACTGGATTCCTTTTTGCGTCGAATAAAGGTGGGTGCAACTTATAGTACACCCAACGCACCCCCTTGCCCCCTGGCAAGATCGGATAAAAACTACTTGAATAAGAGAGCGGACACCATGCTCAATGTTAAAAAATGTACTAAGTGACCCCGTGACCTAGTTTTTTGCCCGGCATGGCCCATGTTCAAACTTCGCCTAGAGATCATCTAGATAAAACGTCTGTCCAAGTTTGGTGAAGACTACTTGAATTAGAGAGCGGACAACATGCTGAATGTTCAAAACGCACTAAGTAACCCCGTGACCTTGTTTTTGACCCGGCATGACCCATATTCAAACTTGACCTAGACATCATCTAGATACAACTTCTGACATAGTTTGGTGAAGATCGGATGAAAACAACTTGAATTAGAGAGCGGACACTTAATACGGACCGACCGACCGAAAGACAGACAGACATACATACAGACAGACAGACAGACAGACAGACAGACAGACAGACAGACAGACAGACAGACAGACAGACAGACCGACCGACAGACAAGTTCCCTCCTATATACCCCCTTAACTTCGTTTGTGAGGGTATAATGATCATACCATTATTGCAATTTATATCTTCATGATAAATGACACCTATAAACAATGTTAAGCCCTTATCACTTAACAGCAGGGAACTTAGAGGCCGATCGAGACGTTTAAAAGTATTTAACTTTTTACAACAAAATCACTTTCATAGTAATTGTCTTCAAACTACATTTTACACCAGATACGCATACAGCTGTGTATAACGAGTTGGGCTGGGAGTGCGTTTTATGTTTTGGAACATCGAACTCTAGAGGTGAAGCAATTTTATAATGAACATAACTTCATTGCACTGAAACAGACAGCAGTGGCAATTTTGTACTTGTTTGCAAATTTAATTGTTTATAAATCCAAATAATTAAATTTGCAAACAAGTACAAAAAGTCTTTTAATATTCAGCGCCATGAGAATCGTTTCTATGATTTCTCTGTTCGCTTATTTTGTATTGTACAAGTTCATACAAAATAGAAAACACACAACACTCGGATTATGACTATGGAGTCAAGAAGATTCACCAACATATTAGTCCATTAACTAGAAAATTATATATACTACTAATAGTAGTAGACTAAACTAAGAACAGTGTTTATTATAAACCTATAATACAGACAAAGATGTTCAAATTAAATTATAGATTGTTGTCAAATAACCCGCGGCCGACAGTTAAGATAAGTATGGCTTAACTCACGCGATATGAAACAGCGCATCTACACTTCGGGCGTTTGCTATTGGACACAAAAAGTATAACATTTAATTATTACTTCGATTCTAACACGACTTTATACGGTATATTGATCCTAATATATCTCTTAAATGCTTAGTGCTATTTCTTACTAAGCTGTGTCCATGATCGTCAGCCATTGGGGTTCTATCGATAAATGTACAAATTTTCATTAAACTCGTTCAGTCCCTTATATAAACTAACAGTTACAGAATGTAGATAAACACAACACGCAAATTGATACATAAATATAATATAAATACAATTCGTTGTGAGCTATTTACAAAAACAAGAGCAGCAAGCATTGTTTAAAGTGGACAGTGTATAACTTCATCAATGCATCATTAACTACAATGAAGAACACGAACATGCAAAACGTTTAAGTTATTCCTTTGTTAATTGATCAAAGAATGTATATCCACAAATAATTGCCTGCTTAGACCAACTGTTTTAAAATGGAAAAGGACGATGGCGATGGCAAATGTATGATTTATGTCATGTGCAGATTTTCAACTCAGCACGGAATCAGACACAACTATATTTACAGTGTGATTTTAATACATACAAAAGTTGTCATGAGTAGAGCAAGAGACTGGTTAGTTTTGACATGTTATGCCAATTAGCGAAAAAAGTGCGAACATATTTGTAGAATCAGATGTTAAGTTGTAAGGTTGGTTTCCCATTTATTATTCAGTCCAGTCACACAGTGCAGATATCTATAAATAGTGCCCGTGTAAATATATACATGCGCAACACAAGAATCATAAATCCGAGAGTTTCAATAAATAGGAAATTTGTTTTGATAAACGTAGCGCCCGACGTAGCGTGATTGTTGTTAAATTATTTACCATATTGTGGTTGCGTTTTATGATGAATAGTTTATGACTGAATCTATCTAGCAACTTCTTATGTATACTAAACTGAATCGTTAATTATCGTGAACATCTGTTTAACCCATTTATGCCTAGCGTCTAGAAAAAAGGCCTTGGCAAACAGCGTAGACCCAGATGAGACGCCGCATGATGCGGCGTCTCATCAGGGTCTGCGCTGTTTGCTTAAAGGAATTTCTGTAAGAAATATTCTAAATATAGAAATAAATATACTAGACATCCCTAATTATGGAAAAAAAACTGATCCAATTTAGAAGGATGGGAGAGTCCACTAGGCATAAATGGGTTAAAAACGGCCAAAGAAGCTTCGTTTTGTATCGGATTGCGATGTTTACCGGAATTACTTTTACCACATCGATATAGCATGAGTGCACTACTTGCTATACTTGAGATTCGTATTAATAAAATATAAAATAAAACAATATGAAAATGTCTTATACACAGATATGATAAAGTATGAATGGTGGGTGTCGTGAGCTCTGGTACGGACCTAGGTAGTTGTGGAAAATCCTATCGAGAGTTTTGTTAGTGCGTACATTAGGAGTTAAACCTCAAAACCGTCAGAGTATTGTCATTATCAGATTTGTAAACCATGTCCAGATGCGAGATGCCCACACACACCTTATCGCCTTGCCCAATACTGCTGAATGCGTTCAAATTGGTCGGCTGGAAGTTCGGCCGAAGCGCGCCGGATGCCGGACCACCGAGTCCAACCATCGTCTTGATCATGAATTCGTCTCCAGTCACGTTTTTTTTTACGAAGATAGAGTGCCGGACAATATCCGATGACGATGGACTGAACTTGAACGTGATTTGAGAAAACATGCAGTACAATCCCGGGTTGTTTAATATGACACAAGAGTCATTTTCACTTTGGAGTATTGAATCGGATCCCCCTGACTTCTTCCATCGAAATAGACCAGATTCTGGAAAGAATATTTGTTCGACAAATATTGGATAACAGTGAAAACTACATAACATGCCACATATAACCTATTTTAAAATGTAATATTATATAAAGACCTCCATAAACGACTGATTTATTACTTATTAATCACAATGTTTCATGTAGTCCTCTCTTGTAAATAACGTTCTAAAATAAATTATATTGAAGGTTTATATAACGCAGGGTACATTTATTATTTTCCAATAAGAAATTTTAATAGTATGTGTTAAAATAGTGTCAATATCATCCCACTACCACGAATCATTTAAAATACAAAAAGCGTGACGGATTCAGTTTTTGATTGCTCATGATGCCTTAAATATTCGTTGACTATGCATGTACACATGCTAACAAATGTAAAAGTAAAATTTCATGTAACGGTTTTAAAACCTGAATTAAACATAGTACTCACTATGCAAAGTATCCTGGTCGAGGTTAAACGCAGCGTAAACGGTTTCCGTTTGATTTCGCTGAAGATGAAATGTAAAAGAAAGCATTTTAAGACACTTTTTCATATTCTCATTATCTCATTTTGGATACAATATTAGTTTGTTTTTAACAATTAGTTTTATAACATTTCAACATATCAAATATATGTTCAACTAAAATAATGCGTGCTTACACAGACATACCATTTTAATACAACAATATTATGGGCAAAACAAAATGATATACAAGATGCTACTTACTGTTTCGTAGACTGATATTGCTGTGACATTTGACACAATTCCAAAAAACCCGCTAAGTTTAAAAAAACATAGCACACATATGGTCACTACAACGCTCAGTGTGATGTAGGCTATCGGTTTTAGAAATCGTTTCAAAAATAAATACGTTGACTTGCATCTTCTTTCCTGGTTATATGCATCACTTGATTCAAAATAGTCTGTGGTTCCTAACTGCGACATTTCTAGTTGTCGTTCAAAGTGTTAATGATTTTAAAATTGTTTTAATTTGTATAAATACTGATTATGCTTATCGTAGGATCCCAGTGGGAATGATTGTGAGTCATGAGCATCAGATGCAACAATACACGATTGAACTTTATCCTTGACTTAGGCGGGACCTAAATTATGCGTGACCTAAATAACTCGAGTGTTGCATGATATAAAGACCAACAAAAAAAAGTTGCTTTTCTACGCTGTGTATACTAGTTTGAATAGTGTGGCGGACTTGGGATCGTAACGAATTAGGCACAGTACCATTAGTAATGATAGCTTGTTCTTTTCTAGCGCTCAACTAGGGAAATGTCCTTTTTCTCTGAGAACGTTTACTTGTAAATGTGTAAACAAACTCACGATCATTCCCATATATATGATGCGTGAAGCAGACGAGTTCAGACGAATTACAAACATATTACGAAAATATCATAATTTGAATATTCGTCTCATTTTGGGTTCGATGTCAAGAACCGCTAAGAAATATCTTGCTCATGTTGTTCGTACTTGAAGAATATTCTCGAAAAGTTTACCCCGCGGTAATTTAATATTTCAGATTAATGTGGCTGAACATGTTGTGTAACAAATAGCGGAGTGTGGGAATTATCAATCGAAGTCGGCTTTAAAGATAAATATGCTGTTGGCCTTCATCCATAGTCACTTCGTGTAATGTTGTAGCAGTTAAATTTGAAAGAAGTACAAATCTTTCCTTTATAGCATTATGTTACAAGGCCACTGAAATTATCGATTGATAGTGACATGGGGTTATTTACGCACAACTGAATCGCGAAAATATTGAGAAAAACGACCAACATCCAGTTGATTCAGAGTTCGAGAGTTTCCCCTATTACTACTCGCAAGAACTGCGACAAGGAACCAAAATAAATAATTTCGAATTGTTTTGTTTCGTCGATGTGTTAAAGCAAAATGATTAGTGGCATATTTTTCGGATGTTCAAAATTGCAGACATTCTGATCTCGCGAAACGGGATTTTGTTATAATTTAAAGATGATTTTGAAAAGGACTTCCGTGTTGTTAGTTTTGACCTCAGACACATGATTTGAGAGAACTTATTAGAGGTAAAGAGGAAAACTATTTTAAGTTACACACCAAAGAGCAAACCCCTGACCCTTGCGGTTTTTAAGAAGATTTTTTAAGTTATCGATATTTACTATACAAGTCTTTATAAATAATTTGAGTCCCGGGCTGTTGCAAGTTTTGACCCCAGGGGCATGATTTGAACAACTATTGCAGAGGACTACTATAAGACGTAACATGCCAAATAACAAGCCTCTGAGCCCTGCTATTTCAAAAAAAAGATTTTTAAAGTTTTCACTAAGAACATATAATTAACCAAGTAACCCATAAGGCGGGAAAAATTTTAACCCAAGAGGGATGATTTTAACAAAGTTGTTACAGGACCAGTATACGATGTTAAAAAAAAATAATCCCTGCCCAAACGATTTGAGAGAAAGCTTTTTTAACATGTAAGTCTAAATAAATTTCTTTGGTGTGGCCAGTTTTTACCTAAGGGACAATATTTAAAAATAACTTGGTAGAGAACCACAATAAAATGATACATGCAAAAAAAAAACTCTTGGCCTTGCGGTTTCAGAGAAGACATTTTTAAAGTGTTTGCTCCATACATATAAAGCAAGTTATCCTTAGGGAGTGGCCAATTTTCACCCCAGGGGATTATTTCAAAAAACGTTTTAAAACTTCGGACGAACCGAACTATCAACAAGAATAACTTCTATATAATCCCTCCCTAAACTAATTTCACCTTCTGTCATATTTTGGAACAGACAGAAGCAATTTCGAATTCAGTTGAAATATCATGATTTTCCTTATAGTTTCATCATGATTTGGCAAAACATTTGACTTCTAGATCAAAAAGTTCACAAAGTTTCTTAACACCCACATAAGGAAAACGTCTTAGCCCACTAGTACTCATATTTTTCAGTAAACCTAAACCGTTTTCAAACGCAGCAGATATACAATAAGAAGAAGCGTTCTGATTAGGTTCCATGAGGATAGGGTAAACATGTAACTTCTGGAAATGTTCAGAAACTGTTCATTTAATTTGACATAGCAAGCTTGTTTTTGAACACAGTTTTATAATTTACCCAATTTTCATACCAATCTTCTTACAAAGTTTCGGGATTGGAAATGAATAAAAGTGTTAACAATGTACATTTTTACAACGGCCAATGCAGGAACGATGATTAACAATGGGGAAAATGTCATCACAAAAACTCACTGTAAGCAAGTTGTGCTCATTTGATCTAATAAGGACTCTTGCTAGAAACATATGTGTAAGCTATGACAGAGCACTGTGAACAGGGTTTGGTTTTTATTTAACGATTGTGTTAATAGACTGGGGTCCTTTGCTTTCCAAATCGTTTGACTAAAACTGGTAAACGGATTTATTTATTTATTTATTTATTTTATTTTTTTTGCTTACATACAATATAAAATTGACAATAAAAGTATTGTCATCATAATAATACAATAATAAGTATACGAAATGCATCTTTCGAAAACAAACTTGTTTACCAGGGCGGGGTTTTGCATAGGATAAAACAAAAACACTTATTCAAGTGCATTGTCTCAATTATGGCATTGTTCTAGTTAAGTATATGCTTTCGACAGCACTTAGTTTTGATTGACCACTTCTCACTAACAATAGACCAGTTGTATATAAACTTCCTTATTAAGAAGAACTCTTACAGTTCCCAATCAGTGGTTGAAGTGTGCGGTAATGACTTTGTATTAACAACTTCAATCCTTCCTATGAAGATCGTTCATTACGGCAACGTAACAACATAATTATATAAGCAAGTACATATGACCGTAATGGGGTTAATAATATTAACGAAACATAGAGACAACAAAAGATATAACATGTTAGATATGTATCACGTATGAACTCTAGTGAAGAGATTAAAGGTAATGACAATTTGCAACATGTCTAGAAGGTGTTTTTTTTTCAGTTGTAGGTTAAAATTCATTATTTGTATCATCCAGTTATACTGAAAATTAATACCAAATTTAAATAGTGTTATGTTCTTTGCTTTTTTTAAGCTTTGCTTTATTGCTGATCCAATACACCTCTTACAAGTTCGATCTCTCATGAAAAGTATAAAGTATTGCCACTTGCACACACAGTAGATTGATAATTTTAATTTTAATTTCTGGCATCTAGATTTTCATGATGTGTTAAAACAGTGAAATTGCCGGTATTTATTTTTGAGATTCGTCACTTTGATGCGTATTACTAACTCGTATTTTTAAAATAAAAAAATCTTATATTAATATATACAATATTGGTCCCTTTTATGATAGCTGTAAATTTTAGTATAGCTGTTTTAATGTTTATTTTGTTATTAAGTATCAATTTATTGACGGAACACATGCCTATCTGCATATGTTACTTTAACAAGTTCTTTTACCAACCAATCAGTGTGCACGCGCGGGAAATCCTGATTATAAACAAAAACACACAACTAGTCTATTTGACTGTAACTAGATTTGTTTCTTCAGATTGTGTACGATTTAGTATCTCTTTCGATTATCAATAGTTAGTTTACAGTATTTCATTTGAAATCAAATCAATAAAAATAATACTTTGATACCAACGAGGTTACCCATAGGGCGTGTATGTGCCTGCGCGTTTACGCTCGTGCGAACAATTGACTTAGAAAATGCAATGAGAAGAAATCAAAAATGGTAATGTGAATGATGAAAGTGTTTTGTTAGCTTCACGTTATATGGTTGTCACGGAAACGTCAAAATAAACCACTCTTAATCCAAACACTACCATGGAAAAAGAAGTACAAATTATACTGGACTGTGGGTCACAACAAGGGTTTATTACCGAAAAGAAGACAAAGAAAGTTGGGCTTCGATATAAAGCAGAACAAGGGATAACAATAGTTAACTTTTGTAGTAGTATGGAGGAAGTGTTGGAAACAAAGATTGGAAAATTAAAACTCAAATTTAAGGATAGGAATGACATGCTTATAACTGCAAACGTTGTGCCTATTAGTAAATGAACAACTGGAAGAGTGCATTTGGCAATTTTCAAAAATGATGTGTTCAAGTCTTTGTCGAAGCATCTTAATTTAGCCGATCGAGTACCAATTAAATCTGAATCTGAATCGATTGACTTCTTGAATGGAAATGACTTTATTTAGATATTATCCAGAATGAAAGAATTCAAATTGAAGATGGTCTCTATTTGCTTTTATCCAAACGTGGGTGGATAGTAAATGGAAGAAATGATGGAAATGAAAATAATGATGACTTGAGTATGCTTTCTCAATCCATAAATGTGCCGTGTTCTGAGAAAACTGGGCATAATGCTTGTGCGTAAATTGTCATCCCAGATTAGCCTGTGCAGTCCNAAGTGTCGTTCCTGATTAGCCTGTGCGGTCTGCACAGGCTAATCTGGGATGACACTTTACGCACATGCATTTTGTCCAGTTTTCTCAATCCATAAATAACGTTGAATGATTCATTTCCTTTCAGTGAAGTTGTTAGATCTCTGCAAAAAAGTTATATTGAAGACTTTTAGAAAGTGGAAACAATTGGAATAACAAATGCTTATTTAAGATCAAAAGTTCAAATTGCAAGGAATTTTTTTAAAATAAATTTTCAGTTTAAAGACGGGCGCTAACGTGTCACATGACCTTGGTAAGATGAAATTCCTTAAATATGAGAAAACCGATGTTTGCTTTTTTGCAGACTGAAATCACAAAAAAAAAAAATAGTTGCAAAAAAACTGAACTGCTGTACATCTATGGGAAAATTTCCAAGGACCAAGTGAGGGTCGGAAACACTGCCATTCACATAACGTAATGAACGAGTTTGTGAGTTACAGTTGAGCGGGGGATCAAGCCTACGACCTCTGCGTTCTGGCACCAGTGTTTTATAATTAGACGATGTATCCGCTCGCCCTATATTGTGTCTGAGAGTCGTTATATTTGCACGGAATAGCGGGAATTTCCCAAATAATATCACACCTTACACTTAATTACACAATATTAGTGAGTGATGCAGTGTTTCACTCAATCAGTTGACACTATTACAAGATGAGAATGAACGTTTTCTTATTTACTCAGTTTCTGTATATTTAAATTGTTAACACATGCGAAAATTCAACTAATTCATTCGTGCTAAATGGCGGAGATAATGTATTTACATGTCATTGCATATTTACAAAAGTAAAAACCTGTTTAAGACAGCTACGACGAAAAAAACCACACATATTCAACGATTAATGCTACATGCTTAAGTTATATTCACACGAAACGTTACGGTCATTGAATTGTTTTACTTAAATGACGTCTATGTACACTGCGATGTTATATGTATTTAACATGAAGAGTGCCATCTCAGGGTGCATTATCAACGGGGTTTACACACGGGCTGGACAGAATGTAAACACACCGTTAATAAATTTATTTTTGTAAACATCTCAAGTTATTGAAATATATTTGCAAAAATCTTAAGTGACAGTTGTTTTTGCAGTTTTTGCCGATATCTTAAGATTTAAGAATAAATACTTGAATACGTCTGAAATCGGTGACAAAATTTCACATTGCGTGCAGCATAACAGTGTACGTGAATGATGTACACATCGAATTTTTGCCCAAGAACACAGGCTTATTGAGGGGTGTTGCTCCCATTTTTTTTTCCGTCTAATAACTTTTGTTCAAAATTTATATACAAGTACTACATACAAATACTATATGAAAAATGAAATAAAAACATAGGGTCACCGGCCTTGTTTTGATTTTATACACCATTATATAACATGTACTTTTTCATTAAAACTGAAAAATCTCTAATTGCATAAAAATGATTAATAACCTATGAAATTGGCAACATATTGATATTATATAAGCTAATATATATCATATACCATTTAATTAAACCACAAACTACCAAAAAATGGAGAACACAAGTTAAATTTTAAGAAATTTTAATTTTTATAATTTTTATGTCACCCAAAAAAACGTCTTTTTTTTTAACTATTTTAACACAAAAATGGAATTCAAAAAAGTTCTATCTAATAACTTTTTGCGAAACTGCTCAAATATGTTCATCTATGTATTGTTATCATAAAACAAAAATAAAAAAGGGGGGTCACCGCACTTTTAACAGAGATTTTTTTGTTTCACTATCCCTACCGTCTATGTCAAATTTCCTAAAATACAGCAATTAGGCGAAACCCAAGTACCGGTACATAGACTGTTAGAGATATGCATAAACATTATAGATTGTTTACAATCTTAATTGGGATCACAACGGCTTACTAAAACACAACACTAATACAATATTTAATCACAAACATAAGACCATACAGTATCAAACTCGACCTTAATCATCCATAACAGGGACTTGTTGACAGATTTCGGCATGTTNTTCAAAAATAAGACTATCTTTTAAAAAGTTAGTATGAAATGGTTGATTGCCACTCATGTCTCGTTTTTGTAAACACTCAATAACATACAGGTATAATGTTTTATAAATTTTAAAATCCGTTCTTTGGCAAAAAAACAATAGTACTAGTAAATGGTTATGAATGAAATGTACATGAAGCACCGATATACGTACTATTAATAACGTGTCTATGGCGAAGTAAAATTGTCTTTGAACTTTACTATCTTTGGAGGCGTGCGATCGAGTCCCGCGTGAAGCGTGTATCGAACAAATATTATTTTGTTTTAATACAAAGCTGTATAGCTGGACCCAAGTCGACCACGGGACAATTTTCTAAATATATGCACTGATTAAAATAACATGTAAAACTTGTAGAATGATTATGGTAAGTTGTAAAGTTGGTTTTCCGGTTATTTGCCACTCCAGACAAAGAGTCACACTTACACGTCTAAAAATAGTGATGATGTAAATATATACATGTAAATATATACAGTTGCGTCACGAAAATCATAAACCCAATAAATAAGAAATATTTTGATAAATCTACCATGCTTGGTGCCAATTTATTTACCATATAGTTTTTGTGTTATATTAGGCATTATGAACGATTGCATATCTTGAACATCTGTATAATATTAAAATACGGTGTAAAAAGCTTCGTTATATATCGGTTTGAGCTGGGTTTTTTTTTTATTATTACTGTGTATCATATAGCCGGAGTGCACTACTGGGAACACTTGAGATTCGGATCAAATAAAATATTAAATAAAAAGTATTTCAAAATGTCTGATATAAATAAATACATGAAATAAATAATGATTGATGGATTTCCTGAGATCTTGTACAGATCGAGGTAGCTGTGGAAAATTTCCTATGGAGAGTTTAGTAAGTGCATATATGAGTCGTGTTCTGAGAAAACTGGGCATAATGCATGTGCGTCAAGTGTCTTCCCATATTAGCCTGTGCAGTTCGCACAGGCTAATCAGGGACCACACTTTCCGCCTAAATTGGAGTTTTGCTAAAAAGAGACTTCTTTTAAACGAAAAATGTCATAAAAGCGGAAAGTGTCGTCCCTGATTAGCCTGTGTGGACTGCACAGGCTAATCTGGGACGACACTTTACGCAAATGCATTATGCCCAGTTTTCTCTGAACGCGACACATTTTAGGATTTAAGCCTCACAACCGTCAGAGTATTGTCCACTGCAGATTTGTAAACCATGTCCGGTGTCTCACCGGGGCTCACACACACCTTATCGCCGGGTCCAATACTGATGAATGCGTTGATATTGCTGGGCTGCAAAAACACGTGGGTCTCATTACGAAGTTGAGGCTTATCAAGGTTCCTCTTCGTGATCATGGTTTCGGTTTCGTTTCCAGTCACGTTACTTTTGACGTAGATATTGTGCCCAACACGATCCCGTGACGATGGACTGAACTTGAACGTGATTTGAGAAAACGTAAGGTACAATCCAGCGTTTTTTAATATGATGCAAGGGTCATTTTCACTTTGTAGAACTGAATCGGATCCACCTGACATCTTCCATCGGAATACACCAGATTCTAAAATAAATATGTGTTCGACAAATATGGGTTGACAGGGATACATGTAATAAAATAACATGTCTCAACAAAACTATTTAAAATGTAATATAATATAAATACCTGCGTAAAACAGTGTGATGTATTATATATTTATCAAAATGTTTTATGTTGGCCTTCCTAGTAAATAAAATAAGTTATATTTGCCGTTATTAGAACGCAGGGCACACTTAATGTCCAAATAGCAAGTTTAATGTTTCCTTGTAGTATGTGTTCAAATAGTGTTAATATCAAAACACTACCACGAATAATTCAAAATAAAATATATGACATATTTAGTTTTTATATGGTCACGATGTCTTACATATATGTCGGTTGTGAAGGCAATGTTACAAATAAAATAGCACTCACTGTCCAAAGTATCTTGATCGAGGTAAAACGCCGCGTAAACTGTTTCCTCGCTATAAATGGAGTCCGGTTTTATCCCTGAAAGTCAGTGCACAGTTCTAATTATTCAACAAACGGGTATAATACAAATGTGTGTGGTGTATTTAAGAAATAATCGACGGGTAACCGTTGGTTATTGCGGTAATAACCAACGGTATGGAGTTCCGATGCGTAGGAATTAAAACACGAGGGCGTAGCCCGAGTGGTTTGATAACAAGCATCGGAACGACATACCGTTGGTTATTACCGCAATAACCAACGGTTACCCGTCGATGATTTCGATTCTACGACAATTCCACCACGAAAAAAGTTTATTCGGAAGAATGTATTCACGCGCTGCGCAAGGGAAACAACCGTTGGTATATCGGGGTAATAACCCACGGTAAGCTCCCTTCTCATTCTAATGTGCATGCGTGTGCGGCTGTGGTAGAATTTAAAATAAAAGTAAGACGAAAGGATTATATTAACAAGTAATTCATGAGTACTTATTTACCTGTGAGAAACTGGAACATCGGAAGGTTTTCCGTTGGATTTCCCTAATGAGGAAATGAAAAATAAAGCAGATTTCAGACACTGTTTCTTATTCTCATGATCTCATTTTAGATATAATATTAATTTAATTTTACCAATTAGTTTTATTACATTTCAAAATATCAAATATATGTTCAACTTGAACAATTCTTGCCTAGACATACAATGTATATATAATTTTAATATAACAATAGTATGGGCGAAAATAAAAAATAAAATAAAAACAAAAACAAGATGGTACTTACTGTTTGGTTGACTGATTTTGCTGTGACATTTGACACAATTCCAAAGAAACCGTTTCGGTTTAAACAATATATAACAAATATGGTCACTACAACGTTCAGTGTGATGAAGGCTATCAATATGAGAAATCGTTTCAAAAATAAGCACGTCGACTTGGCTCTTCTTTCCTGATCACATGCATAACTCGATACCAGATGTTCTGTACCTAACTCAAGATGTTCAAACTCTGACATGTCCAGTCGTCTTTCAGATTGTTAAATGAATTTGAAATGGATGGCATTCGATAAATACTGCCCATGCTGATTGGGTTTACCTTACAATTCGTCATAATTAAAATTGACACATATAATGGAATAATACATGGTTGTATATTCGGATATACCGGGTATATCGTTTCCGGTGCCACACCCTTATTGGAATTCCGCAATTACCAACAAAGGATCCCATAGGGAATGATCGTGAATCATGAACATGAATGTACTGTATATTGCATACACATATTATGCACGTGTTTCAGTAAAGCATTCAGTGGTTGTTATTTACGTAAAAGTTGGGAGAAAACACAAATAAATTCATAACTTTCAATACTTGTTTCATGCGCGACATGTAAACTCCAAATACCCCGGTAGTGTATACCGGTATATGATGTCTGATACAGACGATTTAAGACAAATCCCATCATTTATTTTCACAACAATATTTCGAAAATATCATATTTGGGATATCCGTCTCATTTGAGTTTGATACTCAAGATAAGCTAAGAAAAATCTTTAATTTGCATGTGGTAAGTAAACTTAATGAGTATTGTACTGAATAAAGAAAAGATTGCACCGCAGTACCGGTAATTTCGTATTTCAGATGAATGTGGCTGAACATTTTTTTTTAAACAAATAACGTTGTATTGACATAATCAATGAAAGTCAGTTTAGAGAAAGATACATATGCTGTTAGCCTTCATTCTAAGTAACTTCTTGTATGAGAAGTACACTTCTTTCGGGTTTCCTCTATAGCGTAATATGTGCATGCATCATCCTTGGAAAACCGCGTGGATATCGATCACACCCAAGGATGGATGTGCATTACATTTCCAACAATTTCAGAAGTTATATTGAAACATCTATACTTAAACAAATTATTCGCCGACTGGATAAACTAATGTATTGATTATGTAGAGACTACGTTCAACTAAAGGGAAATTAAAGATGCGTACTTTGGTATCCTTAACAAAGGCTCTATATATAAGCTATCTTTAGTTTCAGAATATTCACCGCAGTACACTTAACAACTGGGTAATCTTGGTTCTTTCAGAAATAAGTTTAATTTCCGCAGTCTCTCTCGCCTCTTACACGGTGATGTCAACGTCATGATGGGTAATTACGTACATGAACATGGAAATACATCGTAAATTCTACATGTTACGTTACCATGCTGACTTTGTTGTTGCGTATATTTCGATTTAACAATTCATCATTGGTGGATACATATGGAGAGCAATTTCATTTCCGCACTACATCAGTTTAAATAATTTCATATTATGACATTTGACGGCAAACGATTCAATGTGAAATCGAATAAATAATCCTTAAACATCCTTAAACGAATTGTCTTTCGTATTATTATGCGGCACACATATTAATAAGTAAGATTTGTGCATGGATAATGACATTTATTGATAAAATATTATATATAATATAATATATATATATATTCCCAAGGTTTTCATTGTGTGGTGCATATTAACCCGGCATACGCGGGTGTTCGAACGGTTCCGGAGAATAAACTAACCCAAATAATACTTTTCGTGCAACTAAGCAGCCAAAAACAAAATTCACTTTCAGTTTGAACACAAAACTGTCGCATGATTTAGCGTCTCTTGTCATTTTCTTCTAATTGTGAGTAATCATTCTTTGGAAATACATGAAATATACAATTTCCACATTGTTTCACACGAGGAAACTGTTTGACAGTTACGAAATATAACACATCAAAGACTTTTGGCTGAGGTGGGTGGGGCTTTACAAAAGTAAATATCGTTAGACGTTTTAACACGGGAAGGGATCTTCTTCTTCCGATACAGCACTCCTTCGAGATAGAAGATTATGTGCCGGACTATTAAATGAGTCTTAGGACCTGTGTAAAACCATTACTTACTTACTTACTTAGTCCTCTTCGTGCTGATTTGCACATAAGGNCCCAGATTGATGGAACCATTAATAAACTAGAGATTTTAGCATCTACAGATGGCCCTTCCCTATTAGATATGAAAGGGAGACACACTGTTGAAGATAGTAAAGCAATGTACTGTACTGATACTCTACAGTACAAATCTACAATGGATAGTGAATTTAACAATAGGAGAAGAAGTTACATTGGCAGCTTGAAGAAGAACATCAGAAATAGACTGAGAAAAGAAGATAGTGATGTATTTTCTGACCTTTCTAAGGTTTTAGAACCAGATACAGTGAAGGACACACCACATGATGAATGTCTGAAGTCTTTAGGTAGCTTAGGTCAGTTCTATGGCTATGCTAAAGAGACTGTTGTAATTGACGGAGATATCAACAATCAAGTTGAAACAAGAACAGAGATCCCTGCTCTATTAGACCCGAATAAACTTCAGACAGAGTGGCCTAGATTAGAGGGTATGATCAAAGGTGCATATAGTGGGTACAGCACAAAGAAACTTTGTAAGAAGATAATCCTACATCACAGGGCCTTGTTACCAAATCTATCTATATTAGCATCAATCGCTCTTGTCATGTGTGTATCAAGTGTTGAATGTGAGCGAAGTTTTAGTGTGCAGAATCGTCTTAAAGTTAAGTACAGGTCCTCTCTGAAACCAGAAAAGCTAGATATCCTACTGAAAATAAGCATGCTTGGGCCAGATATTCAACACTTTGATCCTGTTCCAGCAGTTACAAGGTGGCGGAGGGTGAAAAAAAGAAGGACAAGGAGATTGAAAGAGGATTACAAGCCTAGAAAAAAGGCTAAAACCTGTTAAACTATGAATGGAAACTGTTAAACATGATATTACCCAGTTATGACTTATCAGAATACACTTAATGTTATTACATTTGTATAATTTTCATGGTACTTATTGTGCTCAACATAAGTGAAAGTGTCTGTAGATATCTTTAATATGGCAAATAATTCAAATGACATGGAGGGGTGAAGATAATTAAATGTTATACATGTACCTAGTTGACATTATTGAAATTATTGTATACTACTGAATATCATTGAACTCATATAAATAAAGTTGCAAGTATGTTTATTTTGATTTTCTGCATGAAAATACCCATTATTATTTATTTTTAGGTCATTTAGAAAAGTTAAGAATTATTTTCCAAAACTTAGTAGTAACGTTAAGAATAAAATTTCAGAGTTAAGAATTCTTTTTGAAAATCTGGTAGTAACGTTAAGAATTTCACAAAACCTTATCTGGAGCTCTGACATAGTTTTATTTTCTCTGAAAAATCCGGAAAAAACACATCGTACTGAAGTATGAGCGTCCTAGAAATTGGTCCGTATTCCGTGTTTTGTTGAATTCTCAAATGCGCACAATTAAATTTGTTATCCGAAACACTCTTCCCAATTTAATTTTTACTCGACGTTATCACATTCTTCAAATAGACTGCAAATGTACAGTGCGTGTTTAATCCTTTCTCTAGAGAAAAACGCGCGCAAATTATTCCCTTCTTGTACAACGTCACGTCAAACGCATGGAAAGCGTGCGAGTATTAAATTTCCGTTAAATGTTTCGTGGTAAATTTTAACAGAATGATATTGCGAATGATTTGGAATTGACATTTCCTCAAAATTAATTGCAAATCAAACATACTGTATCTTTATCGTTACGGTCGTTTACATAAGTCATTTTTGAAACAGTTATTGTACTGTATACTGATGAAACAGAAAATCCGGACAAAACTGGATTAAGTGTTGGATGTTGTGAAAACACGCTTAGCGGTTCTACTGACCTATTGTGTAGACTGCGATGTTTAAATAAAATGGGATTAAAATGTGCGAAAGCGACTCTTTGCGGATAATGGAGCTTGTCTGTCAAAATCGTCAATACGATGCGTATCCTTGGAGATTTATGAGATTCTACGTTGGATTATAGTGTGCAATCGATAATCGGCTATTCAATTAACCTGTATTAGCGTAAAATGGGATGATTGATAACGAAAGCGGTAGTGGCAAATGCGCGGTTATTTTCCGGCACTATTTTTTTCCGAGATGGTTTTTTTATATGCAAGACGAAAAAAAGTAGGGTCGGGACCAAAATCGTAGGTAGGGTCGGGTTACCCGAAACACACGATTTTTTTTGCTTGGCCTCATACCAAGTTTCAATGAAATCCGCCAAAGCACTTCCAAGATATGGCTCAGGACACAAAAGTGCCAGACGGACGGACAACGCAAAAACAATATCCCTCTGCATTTGGCGGGGGATAAAAAACACAGTTTTATGATGTTGTTTTTTTACTGATATTGCAAATAAATACAATTGCAAATGAGACAAATAACTCTACAAGAACGTTATCAAGGGGTTGCCCAGGCAAAGAGGATATGGTGTTGGCCTAGTGACTAGGAGGTCACGGGTTTGATCCCCACTGTGGGAGCGTTCATTCGATCTCTAAATGATACCATATGAACTGGTTCTACCCAGGAAAAGGACTTGAGAGCGTTTCAATAAGCCTTAGGCTTTCGATGCAATCAAGCTAAAATAAATAGGCTAAAACTAAGAATGTAATCATGAGGGCCTCACCTCAGCGACGGGTGGGGGAGGTAAGCAGGTGGGCTCGTAGTCACACTCCATATGGACATCTGGCGGCCGTGGTGGGCCGGGGGAGCACCTTCACGCTGGGACTTCTGGGAGGAATTTGACCGCTGTAACAGTATATGGTTCTGACTGTGATTTTGTGTTGAAAATTCACAGTGAAATATGTAAGAAACAAGTACATTATCTCATACAAAATGTTTTAACACCAGACAGTCATGTATTTCTGATAATTGATTATATGCTTTGTACAAGAGCAGATATGTCAAGAGTAAATGCCTTGTTGCGGGGTAGACTACTAATTAAAGTTTTAACACACTACATATTGAGTTGTACAAGCATTTTAAATGGCGTTTATTCAAAAATGAAACTAGACACATGCAGAAGAATAACATTGTCAAGTCGTAGGAATTGATCAAAATTACAATATTTAACTTCCAAGTTTACAAGAAAAATATAGGATATTAGAAAACACCTCACATTGGCAGTACAATCATTAACAAGTAACAAGAGCACCGCATAGCGGGTGCCAACGCTCGGCTGTGGGTGCTTGGATTTTGTTTTCTTGACATTTGACCTTGACCTTTTCACCACTCAAAATGTGCAGGTCGATGAGATACACATGAAAAACCAAAAAAAGAAGAAGAAAAAAAAAATCTTTGACCTTGAAGGATGACCTTGACCTTTCACCACTCAAAATGTGTAGCTCCATGAGATACACATGTACACATGCATGCCAAATATCAAGTTGCTATCTTCAATATTGCAAAAGTTATGGCCAATGTTAAAGTTTGTGCAAACAAACCAACAAACAAACAGACAGGGCAAAAACAATATGTCCCCCAGTATAGACTGGGGGACATAAAAAGGTGAACGTGTTAACTAATAACTTTGATTTGAAGTCCAGATACTTTTTTGGTTTTGGTTTACCGTTATGCTAAATTAAATTGTGACTAGCAAGTGTTAATGTTGGTCATTGCATGTTATGTTTATTACTTATTTTCATTAACTAATTACTATTGGTAGGTTCCACAAAAAGAAGTACAGATGCTATCCACATACTTCCATTAACACAGCTTATGACAAGGTGTTGGTGACAGGGGCCCTTATTAAAACCACTGCTAGAGAGTATGGCATCCCGAAATTAAAACCCTAAATTGATTTCATTAAAGGCCCTATAAAGGTGACAAATCCAAGTATTATGCACATAAACTGGTCTTATTTTTACCGGATTTCAAGAAGTCACATACTCTTGCATAAAAAATGCTAATAACACAGCTTAGGTGCAACGTCGTCAAGAATTATGGAAGATAATACCCGTTTCATAATTGGAAGAAATGTTTACAACTTTGCAACAAGCGTGGTGTTTAGCCTCAAAGCGGTGACGTATGCTAAAAATAGCCGAAAGAAAATTCAATTTTAATTTTATTTTAAACAACTTTTTACCAGCAGAAAGTAACTTATTAGATCACTACAAACGTTTTAACCATTTAGAAGAGACCTACTTTGTGAGTGATACCGGAAAACGTTGAAAATCAACGATATATATTTTTGGTGACCAGCTGAGTCACTTTCACTTTCCTGAGTTAAAAGCGATGGAAATAAACTGTTTGTTTGTAAACACAATTGACTTGGAGGACACTGTATTATGAGATGACCCAAAAACAATTCCAACCCAGATTTATCAAGATAAACATTCTGACCGAATTTCGTAAAGATTGGATGAAAACTGTGACCTCTATTGTCTACACAAGATTTTTTCTATCATTTGACCTAGTGACCTAGTTTTTGACCCCAGATGACCCAAATACAATCCCAACCCAGATTTCATCGAAATAAATATTCTGACCAAATTTCATAAAGATTGGATGAAAACTGTGACCTCTACTGTCTACACAAACAAATTGTTGACGGACACATGCACGCACACACGCACAACGGAAGCCGGAAATTACACGGTCACATAAGCTCACCATGTCACTTTGTGACAGGTTAAAAAAAATAACTAATGGTCTAAACACTATTTGAAACGTGTTGATATATCGCATTCACCTTTAGATTTTGCACCTATCAATATTGCGATATGCGATTCATAAAAGAAAGGCCTTCTTACGTCTTTGCAATAGTTCGTTACATTTGACTTTCACTCGACCGAGTTAAATTCACGTGTCGGCTGTTGAGACTAATTTTCTTCATGCACTTAACTCTGTGATGACTCATTTTCTTCACGCATTTAAATTAATTTTCTGTATAATCCAACATTCAACACTATATCCAGTTCGGTCCAGATTTTGTGCCTTCTTTGTACATCACATTCACGCTTGTGCCGTGCGACAAACAATAACCCCAAAAGCCAAACATGAAAGACATGATGCCAGCTGTCAATCACGTTCTTGGAAATCATATCAGCCAATCAGCGCTCAGGCAGCCCAGTGCTTTCCACAGGCCATTTAAGGGTCCCTCACAGGGGCGCTTGAATTTCGAAATCAGAGTCCGCGGGGCGCCTGAAAATTTTCCGATCAGTGTATATTTTTCAGTTACTGCAACTAGCCATTCTTAAGATCAAAGCGATATTCGACTTTGCCGAAAATCGTGAGAGCCGATTTATTACTCTTCCCCAACTAAAGCCCGCCTAAAGCAGGGCTCCCCCTGGCTCAAAAATGTCTGTAGCCAACATTTTAGCCAAATGGATTTTTTTGTAGCCAAATTTAAGAAACTGTAGCCAAAGTTTTAGCCAAGCATTCAGGACTGCCTGTTGTAAGTCTAGGGGTGTGAGAGCCTAAATAACTACCATATGAAGCTTTAATATATTAATTACTATTATCATATTGTGAAAAATAAAGCATTATTAATATGATTATAAATACAAGAATGAAATTTGTTTTTAAGTTCATGTTTGACTGCATTTCAAAATGTATGATAATAAATTGCTGCTTAAATTTCTTCATACAATCAAGATAATGTTTCTTGAATATCTTTTCACATGCATATACAACCTGCAATAGTCTATAGATTCTTAAATGCACACATTAAACATAGCCTCTTTCAATGTATTTAATTTAATACAGTATAATGACTTTTTTTGAGTTCTAAGTTTTCTTGTTGTGTTAATTATGTATTAAACTGAGTTAAATCAATTAATTTTAATTGTTTACCATACAGTATCTTGTATTACACATCTCCAGTTATATGCTATTTTAGTAAACTGTTCAGCGTGACAAACATAAAAAGCAGAATATGAACATGAATCTGATTAAACACAGATCCACTTACATATAAATCAAATCATGTTTGTCTTTTTCCATTGTCGAATGATACTCTTCTTAAATGCTTTTACTGCGAGCATACTGAACTCCAATCTGCAAATACTGGTTTCCGTGAAAGACATTCACTGTGAAGATTTCTAATAAATGATCTTAATTTTTGTTTTTTGTATCTAAAAGTAAAAACAAAATCTTTTTCGTTAATACACAGGCATTTCATTAATTCCGTCGTTAATTTGATTGTTGTTTGTCAATTTCCCGTACATGGTAATTTCTTTCCAGCTTATCTGCCAATTCGCTAACTGCTTTTACTCAAATTGATTGGAATCGGCAGCAGTTTTTAATCAGTGTATTTAAGCTGATAAGATGTACGGTTAAACCTTTGTTTTGTTTTCACACCAGCAATTTTCCTTTGTCTCGATGACTGGTTCTGACCGGTGTTGATGCAGACTGCATATCAATTTTTCTGTTGAATAACACGGTGAAGTATTTTACCGCAGTCTACGGTTTAAAGAGTTTAATATCTGGGACGGTTCTTGACAGAAAAATACGTTCACCTCGCATTTTCGCCAAATGATTATTTTATTCGCCGAAATTGCCAAATTTTTGCCGTTGGCAAATTTGGCGAACGACAGCGGAAGACCTGCTAATGGCCGAGCGTCGCTGTATTGGAAAATCAACATTGGCCAATGCGAGCGCACATTTGAATGAGCGACCGCACTCATATGCAGGCACTACCTGCAGTTAAATCATGCAGACGTCGCCTCGCGACATACGTGTAATTGCCACAGAAATCTTGGCCAGTTTCTTAAAAGACTGATAATGACAACCTACCTAATCCTCGTGGAAGTTGTTCATTTCATGCATAATACTGTCAAAACATTTCTTCGACTCGTAAAGCATTTTAACAAATTATCGTTGAATTCATTACGCAACTGTACATGTTTTGTTGAAATCTCAAATGAGCATAATTTAATTTGTAATCCGAAATTCACTCCCGAATGTTAATGTCAGCACGTACGTTTGTAATCCAAAACACACTTCCGAAAGTAAATGTTAACTCGATGTTAACAGATTCTTGCTTCAAATAACAGTGATAATTTATTTCGTGTTGACCGGTGCAAAAAGTATGCAGCATGTACAACGCTGCGTCATTTGCATAGCATGGGTGTATTGAGCGTCGTATAAACATCACACATCACATCAGGGGATTAACGCATGTTCAGTGGCAATGTTCATAAAATCTATAAATAGTCACTTACGCCATAATTTATTTGATACTTTGAAAAATGACAACGTTTGTGTTACAGAAATGATTGAGAACTTTTATCGTCAATATTGACCAGAAAGTGCTTTTAAAAATGGAATAAACGGGATTATCGGGTAATGAATAGAAACTTGAAAAGTAGCAAGTATGCAGTTATAGAGTCAGGTTGATACGGATGTATTGGGGAATCCTTCGAGTCGGGATTTTACTATCTATGCGGGAAAGTTTTAAAACAATTTAAAATATAGCTCTATAAATGACTTTACAGCTGACTGGTTTTCTTGAAGAGTCATAGCGCACCATATGAGGTCTTTTGACGCTGTTTTTCTTCGAGTTATAACACAGCACAGATGATGTGACCTTGCGCATGCGTGAACAAATGGAGACACGAAATTTCGACAAGCGATAAAAAGTGTTTTTAACATTAAAAAGGTGATTTACAGAGTGTTATATCGGATATATAAAAGGAGAACTATCACGGTAATAATATTTCATTAACATATCTTCACAAAAATAANCTACGGTTTAAAGAGTTTAATATCTGGGACGGTTCTCTACAGGCAAAAAACGTTTCGCCGAGCATTTTCGCCAACCGATAATTTTATTAGCCAAATTAGTGAAATTTTTGCCATTTGCGAATTTGGCGAACGACAGCGGAAGCCCTGCTTTATGCACAAGCATTGACCCCCCTTTTCACAGAACGAGGCTCATATATATTATAATTTACAATAGTGAAATGTCAGGCTTGGGATGAGCATCTTATAAGAGTTATACATACTGGTCAAGGACCAATAGTCAAGGAGCACCAATAACCAAAGAACCAGTAAAATTTAATAAAAACTGTTCAATCTTGCCAAATGAGAATACAATTCTTTGCAGAAACACATTCCTAGCTCTATGAATATCCCAATGTATTGATAAAAAAAAGGGTATAATCGGTTTTGTTTACATGTGTAATGCCATAGTTGGCTCAACATTTACGTTTTATAGAGTGCCTGCAAAAGTAAACATCTGGGAGGCCTGTTATTGGTTCAGCAGAATTTTCTTGTATTGCATAAAACCAATAACATATAATTGTTGCTCATAGTAATTAGTTTTAAAGAAGCAGAATGATTTTCAAAAGAAGAAGGGAAATTTAAATAAGTCTTTACTAAAGCTTAAAAAGGAGCCGGATGTTGTTTAAGAAACCCCTGTACCGGTAATTGTCTCTTCTCTAGCTTACCTTGAGTGTTTGTAGCAACAGTTCAAGCTGGGATTGGTTTTTCAAGATGGAATCTCTGTGGATTTTCTCTGTAAATAGCAATAAAAAAGAATAATTGAGCCTCGCTCTGTGAAAAGGGGGTT
This sequence comes from Dreissena rostriformis, assembly GCA_007657795.1. Taxonomy (NCBI): domain Eukaryota; kingdom Metazoa; phylum Mollusca; class Bivalvia; order Myida; family Dreissenidae; genus Dreissena; species Dreissena rostriformis. The sequence goes on along the minus strand of VMBQ01009971.1, from coordinate 275 downwards.
TAATGCATGTGTCATCCCAGATTAGCCTGTGTAGTCCGCACAGTGTTTTCACAGAGCGAGGCTAAATTATTATCCATCTTTTTACGATGACTTTTCGATATCAAATATTAAACATGTCAACCTTGAGAAACTTTTTTGTTTGCTCATTATTATTAAATTGTTAAATTAAGTGCAAAAATATGCTTTTATAAGGCCAAATAACATTAAACTAGGCCCATGCTTTCAGACTATTGTCTTCTGCAGCAGTGCTAACCTTGAGTGGTGATGATCTGGAA
>VMBQ01009970.1:0-26580 GCA_007657795.1 Dreissena rostriformis | reverse complement strand
TTTTTTCATCCCACCCAAGCTATTGCTATCAAACTTGAAATATAATCTTATTAGTTTGTTTTTTGTCTTTACAAATGTTCAATTGATTGTGTAAAATATACCTGAACTCAGAATCGTCTATACTGTACCACTTCTTTAAAACATAAGCGATCAATATGTTTCAATTATGGTCCTCTGTCCACATTTGGTTTGTAAACACTCTAGCATTCACATTTCCCCAAGCATTCTTTATCAAAGATGCTGAGAAGCTATATGGCCACACGATCTCAGTCAAGTTTGATTATGAGCAAAGTCGCATAATACATGCCAGAATAATTACCCTTAGATTGTCAAAGTTTTCATTATATTATACAAAATCCTTGTAAACACTCTAGAGGTCACAATTTTGTTTCAGATTTTATGCATCTTGGTCATAATATTTATTTTTGTAAGCAAAGTTTGGTCATTAGGGGTCAAAATATAGGTCACCAGGTCAAATCTTACAAAAACCTAGTAAACACTCCATACGCAAGAGTTTTGGTTCAATAATGATGAAACTTGACCAGGATGTTTGAGGTTTGGTAATGTGGGGACAAAATCTAGGTCATGGGGTCTAATCTTACAAAAACTTTGTAAACACACTAGAGGCCATCGTTTTGGTCCAATAATGATAATACTTGACCAGGATGTTTTTCTTGATGATATCTAGGCAAAGTTTGACCTTGGGTCATGTGGGGTCAAAATCTTGGTCACGAGGTCCAAATTTTACAAAAAACTTGTAAACACTCAAGTGCCCATAATGTTCGATTCAATAATGATGATACTTTAGGAGGAAGTTTTTAAGGGCAATATTTAGGCAAGGTTTAACATTTGGGTCATGTGGGGTCAAAATCTAGGTCACCAGGTCAAATCTTGCTGAAAAACCTTGTTATAACATGTTCCAAGTAAGGTTCAGGTGAGCAATCTAGAGCCATCATGGCCCTCTTTTTTTTATCAAATCTTGGTCGTTTCAAATCAGATCGATCAAATATGGTCGTAATGTTAATCTTGACAATACCTTAGCAAAGTTATAATCTTGGTCACGTGGGTCCAAAAAATAGGTCACTATGTCAAATCTAAAGACCCCAACTTGTTTCCATTCTAGAGGCCACAATATGACTTAATCTTAATGAAACTTGGTTAGAAAATTTCTCGATAATATCTAGGCCCAGTTCAAATCTGGGTCACAAGCGACCATAAGCCAGGTGATAATGTCAAATCTTAGCAAAACCTTGTTGCCTCTTTTAGAAGCCACATTTATGACTTAATCTTTATGAAACTTTGTCAGAATGTTTATCTTGACAATATTTGAATCTGGGTCATGTGTGTTCAAAAACTAGGTCACCAGGTCAGGGTCAAGTTTCAAAAATTGGTTTACCTCTAATTCAGATGAGCGTTTCAGGGCCGTTATAGTTGCAATAGGGAACACTATACCTACATGTGGCAAATATGCGACTGTGGCAACAAAAGCGTTAATAATTATTGAGCTGTGAGAAGTGCAACATCATGAAATATTGCTGTCCATAATTGGACTTGCAAATTTAAGACCATGGCAATGTGTCCATTGTGTCAATTGTGCAAAAAGCTTTCCCAACAAATTCAAGTTATTCTACAGTAGTGAGCATTTCGTCAGTTTGGCCTCAATTTGACCAGTCTCTATTTATGCCGCATTCTAAGAAAACTGGGCTTAATGCATATGTGTAGCCTGTTTAGTCTGCACTGGCTAATCAGGAACAACACATTCCGATTTTATGGAATTTTACGTTCAAAGGTCTCTTATGAACAAAAACCCAGTGTAGGCAGAAAGTGTCATCCCTGATTAACCTGTGAGAATTGCTCAGGCTAATCAGGTATGACACTTTACGCACATTCATTTACCCTTTGCATGCTGGGAAATTTGTCGTCTGCTAAAATGTCGTCTGCTGAATTTCTAAAATTAGCATTTTCTTCCATTTTTTTTCAAAGAATACTATCAGAATAGCAAAAAGTTTGGATCCTGATGAGATGCCACGTTCTGTGGCGTCTCATCTGGATCAAAACTGTTTGCAAAGGCCTTTACAATTCGGTTCCAGCGCTCAAAGGGTTAAGCCCGGTTTTCCTAGAATGAGGCTCATTTGAACACTGTAGTCTGTGTTTTACAGTTTAGCCAGAAAGCCAGCCATGTGTCCCAGTGCTTCCAGGGAAACTTTGTGCAGGCCAACTACAGAAACAAACAGGTAGGTTGACATAAAATGTGAACCAACTAGACTGATTATTGAAGTTTGTGTGTTGATGTTTTTGTTACTGTTAAACCTCCACAGGGCCCACATGTGTATTTGAATAGGTTGATTCTGAAAGCTGTGAAGCACTCTGGGAAAATAGAGCTTAATGCATGTGTGTAAAGTGTCGTCCCAGATAAGCCTGTGAAGTCTGCACAGGCTAAGCACGGACAACACTAAGTGCTTTAATTTAATTTTTCGTTTAAAGGAAGTCTCTTCTTAATGAAAATCTAGTCTAGGCAGAAAGTGTCATCCCTGATGAGCCTGTGCCCACATGCATTAAGCCCCATTTTCCCGGAACATGGCTCAAGTTTTATTCATATTATTGAGTGCAGTATTGTCTGTTGTCATGATGTTCAGTGGGTTTTGGTGATTGTTTTCTCAATTGCCAACTGTTCTCTGGCTTCTAGTAGAGCCAGCGGGAACATGGCTTCTACTGTTATGTCATCAATAAATGATATGTTGGTATAAAATTTAGAAACAAACATTTGTATTTCAGCTGCTCAAATCCAATTAACAAATCAAACGGTGATACTTAAGTTGCTAGTAACTTGTAACTGGCCCTTTTCTTCAAAAAAAGTGAGTGGTTCAGGCCTTTTTCTGCCTATCTCACGGGTCCAATAGTCGGACCCATTCCCCGTGCCAAATATGCATATTTCTTCCCCAATTCTCAAAAAAAAAAAAAAAAAAAAAAATTTTTTTTTTTTTTTTTAGAAAGAAGTGTCTTATGACTTATGATTATTAGACTCTTTATCTCAATTTTATTTTTTAAACAACCTACAAAATATATAACCATAATTTATTTGATTTTTATCCAAAATGGCTGGAAAACCCCCTGCCCAAATAATGCTTTTGTCGATGAAAATTCTTCCCAATTTGGAAGATGTCGCGACTCGAAAAATCCCCATTTTACTAGGTACTTTGTCCCCAAATAGACAGAAAAAGGCCTGTGGTTATTGATCCACTGTACCAAGCATATGATCGTTGATCAGAATTCTTTTCAAAGAGACAATTTATTGGAAGAATTGTGTGGCAACCTTATTTTGTAGTGTACTTGAAGTTGGCTCATTGCAATATCACAATTTGAGCCACGGTCTGGGAAAACTGGGCTTAATGCATTTGTGTTAGTGTCATTCCAGAAAGGCCTGAGCAGTCCCCAATCAGAGACCACACTTTTCGCTTTTATGGAAATTTTCATTTCTTCTAAATCTAGTCTAGGGGGAAAGTGTAGTACCAGATAGGCCTGTGTGTATTGCACAGGCTAATGAGGCACTATACTTTAACTCTTTCAGTGCTGGAACCGAATTGTGAAGGCCTTTGCAAACAGTTTGGATTCAGATGAGACGCCACATAACGTGGCGTCTCATCAGGATCCAAACTGTTTGCTATTCTAATAGTATTCTTTGAAAAAAAATCAAAGAAAATGCTAATTTTAGAAATTTAGCAGACAACATTTTAGCAGACGACAAATTTCCCAGCATGCAAAGGGTTAAAAACATGCATTGAGCACAGTTTTCCCATAACAAGGCTCATTTTTTGCTTACAGAAACTGATTGAGGAAGTGCAACACATTACAGCTCAGGGCATGGCAGACTACACAGCAGGCCTAACCTTTGCCTTCGAGCTGTTTGAAAATGTACGTGATGCATGTACCATAGCAGTGAAACCAATAATGCCGTAAAATCATTTATATGAGTAGGCACGAAATTTCGTGGTTTTTAAAAAAATGATTTTTTTGTTGAAACATAAATTTGTGGATTTTTGATTTTGGATTTAAAAAAAAGTGGTATTTGCGTGGCTCATTTTCAGATATGTTTGTAATAAATTAGTAAATTGGTCAACCGATATAACCAACAAAAATTTAATGTCCCACGAATAATTATGATTTTACACTAGTGTAGAGTTTTATGCTTCTGGCCATCTTCATTCTGTAGGCATATAGTGTTTGTCTTGTCTGTCCATGTTTCTGTTTGTGAGAGTCAAGTTGGTTTAACAGATTTGTGTTAACACCAGTTAATGCAACTTTGTGATTCTTACACAGAATTGAAAGAGGGTATATTGGAATCACCATATCTGTTTGTCTATCTGTTTGTCTGTAGACACAAACTTGTCAGAAGGAGATTATATAGACTTACAAAGCGTGATAAGATCGGCGTGGCGTAGTGGATATGGTGTCTGCCTAGCGATCGGGAGGTCATGGGTTCGAACCCCACTGGGAGCGTTCCTTTGATCTCCCCCAAAGACACCAAGTACTGGTTCTAGTACCAGGAAACGGACTCGAGAGCGTTTATATAAGCCTATGGCTTTCGATGCAATCGAGCAAAAATAAATAGGTTAAAACTAAAGCGTGATAACTTAAAAAATATTTTCTAATGAAACCACAAGGACCAAAGTTTTTATATTTTGTATGTATCATTGTATTGTGGTCATCAACACAATTGGTTCAAATCATACCCCTAGGATCAAAACCCGGAAGGTCACATAATAAATATGAATTTCTATAACAAAAATGATTTTTTTTTTTTTTTTTTAGCTCCACTAGTTAGAGGCCAGCCGGGCTTATGTCATGGTCCTGTGTCCGTCGTGAGTGCGTGCGTCCGTCCGTGCATTAACTTTTTATGTCCCCCAGTCTATACTGGGGGACAAATTGTTTTTGCCCTGTCCGTTTGTTGGTTTGTTTGTTGGTTTGCACAAACTTTAACATTTGCCATAACTTTTGCAATATTGAAGATATCAATTTCATATTTGGCATGCATGTGTATCTTATGAAGCTGCACATTTTGAGTGGTGAAAGGTCAAGGTCATCCTTCAAGGTCAAAGGTCAAATATATGGGTCAAAATGATAACTTTTGCAATATTGAAGATAGCAACTTGATATTTGGCATGCATGTGTATCTCATGGAGCTGCACATTTTGAGTGGTGAAAGGTCAAGGTCATCGTCATCCTTCTAGGTCATATATATGGGTCAAAATTGCTCTTGTAATGTAACTTCTGCAATATTGAAGCTAGCAATTTTATATTTGACATGCATGTGTATCTCATGGAGCTGCACATTTTGAGTGGTGAAGGGTCAAGGTCAAGTTCATCCTTCAAGGTCAAACGTCATATAGGTGGACATAGTGTTTCACAANATAGGCACTTTTGTGTCCGGAGCCATATCTTGGAAGTGCTTTGGCGGATTTCATTGAAACTTGGTATGAGTATATATATGGATAAGAGAATGATGCACGCCAAATGGCATTGTACACCATCTGTTAATAACGGAGTAATGGCCCTTTGTATCATAGTATGTTCATCTGTCCCATTTGCACCCATCCTTCAACAAAATATATGTTGCGGGGGATATCAATTCTACGAATTTGCTTGTTAAACATCTTCTTCTCCTAAACTACAAGTCCAATTCTGATAAAACTTCTCACAAATGTTCCTGGGGTGAACCTCTTTCAAATTTGTTCAAATTATGCCACTGGGGTCAAATTTGACCCCGCCCCGGGGGTCACAAAAATGAACATACGCTTAAATAAGGCCTATTTTGTGCAAACTTTAAAAATCTTCTTGTCCATAACCGTATGGCATAGGGCTACCAAATTTGGTATGTAGTGACATCTGATAGTCCTCTACCAAGTTTGTTCAAATTAAGCCCCTGGGATCAAATTTGACCCTGCACGGGGGGTCACAAAAATGAACATAATTGTGATGGCAAAATTATTCGAATATTCAATTGAATGGTCAGTATTCGAATAACATAATTAATATTCGCATATTAGCATTTTTTTTCAAACGCAATTGGCCTAATGTTTAATGACCTGCGAGCCGCTTACTAATTGGTACCCAAAATCATTTGGGATTAACATGTTTGATGTGATGTTCTTCGTGTCAAACTGATAACGCGGCCCGTATCAGCGTTGATTGCGCAATGCAATATACACACTCTAAGAAAGGCCCCAAACTGTTGTTTGTCAATGGGGTGTCAATTAACGGCTTCAATTGACTGGAGAATAATAATTAAGTTTCTGTGATCATAGTATGAACAGCCATTAAAATGTGTGAATTACTAAAATAGCGCAATGCAATATACACACTCTATGAAAGGGCCCGAACTGTTGTTTGTCAATTAGGTGCCAATTAAGGGCTCCAATTGAATGGCGAATAATGGTATCTGGACAAACGGCACCTGGACAATCGGCACCCTGTGTGTTTTTTTTTGCAATCCCGGACAATTGGCACCCTGTATATTTGTCGACCCGGACAATTGGCACCCGATTTAATTGTAAACCCAGACAATCGGCACCGGATTAAAGGCCATTGATAAAACACGTCAGCACCTTGTTGGACTAATTTTTCTAATCCGCTCATTGGTTTGGTAAAATAGATGATTAATAAATCCTGTCAACAAACTGTTTTATCAAACTTATTTGAGTGTGGATTGATTAACGTGGTCTGCTAATTGGTTTAATAACACCTGTAAACAATTTACATACATCAAAGATAATTAAAGCATTTCTTAATGTATGGTGTTTGCCGTAAACAACAAACTGCGAATGAAAATAAGTGTAAATAGAAGAACGAAAATGGACATGACTATTTCTGCTCCATTAATAGCTTTTTCCGAGAAAATTTGTCGTTATGACTATGTCTTTAAGTTTTGATAAATACATGTATTATTTGACAACAATATGAATTACAGGACGGGCATTACAACAAAGCCTTAAATCGGGTGCCGTTTGTCCGGGTTAACAATTTAATCGGGTGCCGATTGTCCGGGTCGACAAATTTACCGGGTGCCGATTGTCCGGGATTGTAAAAAAACGCAGGGTGCCGATTGTCCTACAATCGCAAATTATAGTTTAGTTTCTGTGATCACAGTTTGAACAGACATTAAGGGTGATGTACTTTGCATGACTTATTGATATGTTTCTTTTTATAAATGTACATGATATCGTTATTTTAAAATTTCAAATAAATATAAAATTCTATGACATGATGTTTTTCCTTATATTTGTTCTTGAATATTTGGTGTACTTTGCATCCCTTATTGATATGTTTCTTTAAATAAAAGTACATGCTATCGTTACTTTAAAATTTCAAATAAAAATAAAATTCTATGACATGATGTTTTCCCTTTTTTTGTGCCCGATTACAGTATCCGTCATAGTATTAGCCGACAGCGATACAATTATTTGATATCAACATTAATAAACAGTCTCGTATTCAGCAAACGGATATAACTTATGAAACAATGGAAGTTAACATAGAACAAGTTTCACTCTTTTCTGATATATTTCGCCTAAATAGGCTTTTTCAAAGTATGTTTTTTACAAATCAGCTACATTTTCTTTCTATTTCTCAACACAACAATTGTATATTCAATTGTATTTCGGTGTCAATTTATATTTAATATCCCTACTGGATACGAAACTGAGTAATATAAGTTGAATCAATCCAGCCGTTTTATGCCAATATTCAATTGAATGGATTTGCGAATATTCGAATACCGATATTGGTATTCGATGCCATCCCTAGAACATACGCTTAAATAAGGCCTATTTTGTGCGAACTTAAAAATCTTCTTGTCCATAACAGTATGGCATATGGCTACCAAATTTGGTTTATAGTGACATCTAATAGTCCTCTACCAAGTTTGTTCAAATTAAGCCCCTGGGATCAAATTTTACCGTTTCCCAGGGGTCACAAAATTGAACATATGCTTATATTGGGCCTATTTTGTGCAAACTTTAAAAATCTTCATCTCCATAACCATTGGGCCTATTTCTACCAAATTTGGTATGTATTAAAATCTTTAAAGTTCTCTACCAAGTTTTTTCAAATTATGCCCCTGGGGTCAAATTTGACCCTTCCCCACGGGTCACAAAAATGAACATATGCTTAAATAAGGCCTATTTTGTGCAAACTTTAAAAATCTTCTTGTTCATAATTATAGAGCCTAGGGCTACTAAATTTGGTATGTAGTGACATCTAATAGTCCTCTACCAAATTTGTTCAAATTATTCCCCTGGGCTCAAATTTGACCCTGCCCTGGGGGTCACAAAACTGAACCCTTCCAACTTTAAGCGCCCAGTGGGACGAAGGATTGAAGGAGAAAGTCACATGCTTGAGTACATTTTAACCCATGGGCATTGCACGCTTTTTTATCATGGCCCTCTTGTTTCTGGGGATCCACAGTGTTATATTAGGTATATAACATTGTATAGTGGTAATATACAAAGTTTTTTAAGCATTACCCTGTAGTCTAAACTGGCCATACCCTAAGTGTAACTTTGTCTTATATATCACTTTGCTACATATTGCGACATTCACAAGGTGGGTAATGTCTTATATATCACTTTGCTACATATTGCGACATTCACAAGGTGGGTAAGATTAGGGAGTATTCTTAGTTCAAACCTATTTATTAAGCTTGATTGCACCGAAACCCTAAGTCTTATTGAACTTTCGAGTCAGTTTCCAGGGTAGAACCAGTACTTGGTGTCTTATGGGGAAATCTCAAGATCGCTCCCACAATCGAACCCATGACCTCCCGGTCCCTAGACGGAAACCATTACATGTACCACCACGCCACCACGACCCGAAGTTTTCTTAGCCACTATTGTGACAAGCTCTTGGTTGTTTAACATGCATACCCAGTTGTAACTATGTTGGATTGCCTGAAGTAAGTTATATATTGAGCAGCATTCTGTGAAAACTTGTCTTCATGCATGTGCGTACAGGCTAATTAGGGACGACACTTTCGACCTAAACTGGATTTTTACTAATAAGAGACTTCCTTTAATCCTTTAAACAAAAAAAAACACTATAAAATAGGAAAGTGTTGACCGTGATTAGCCTGTGCAAACTGCACAGGCTAATGTGGGACAACACTTTACGCACATGCATTAAACCCCGTTTTCACATCGCGAGGCTCTATTTTACTTTGCATACAATAACTGGCTCTATTGTACTCACCATACATTACTGGTACTCTGCACAGTTGAAGAACCAGACCGACGGTATGCGAGGTGCCGAGTGTAACCGCATGATCATGCTGCTCACAGATGGGGGTACTGACTACGCCGAGGACGTGTTCAAGAAGTATAACCCGGAAGGAAATAAGGTATTAGACCCTTTACCGCTAAGAAGCCAAGTGAAAATGGCAAGTTACTCGCAGTCTGTTCAGGTTTTGCTGCTCATCAGTATCGTAGGTTTGGGTTTGAAACCTTAAAAAAATTGAATCTGTTAGGAAAGGGCTTCAATTTAGTTTGATTTTCTAAGGGCCTCCAAATGTGTCAAAGTGCATATCTGATTGGTAAAGGGTTAACCTAAAGGGAAATAAAGTATCTGACAGAAGTTTGACCTTAAGAGAAATAAGTTACAGAGTTTGGATCTATAAGTAAATATGCTATTCAATGAAATTTCAATGCAAAAAGAAATAAAGTAGAGAAAATGATAAAATTGTCTGTTAAAATAATGTTGTTCCTTTAAACGAGCAATTGAATGTTCTCATTAAATGCCTTGATTCTAAATGAGTATTTGCTATGTTGCAGAGGTACCGAGTGTTTACATATGCTGTTGGACCCACTGCCAACCCTATATCTGCCATACGCTGGATGGCATGTTATAATAGAGGTAAGATTCCATCAACCCTATATCTGCCATACGCTGGATGGCATGTTATAATAGAGGTAACATTTCATTAGTTTAAACCTATTTAATTTAGCTTGATTGCATCGAAAGCCTTATGCCTATTGAAACGCTCTCGAGCCCGTTTCCTAGGACTTAGAACCAGTACTTGGTTTCTTTGGGGGAGATCAATAGAACGCTTCCACAGTGGGGATCGAGCCCGTGACCCCCCAGTCGCTGGGAATTGATTCCATTGACCGCCAATGTCACTTTGCACACAAGTGATGTGATCAATACTGATCGGTGTTTGCATGCTGGGATATTTGGCTTCTGCTAAAATGCTGACTGCTGAATTTCTAAAATCATCATTTTCTTCACTTTTTTTTCAAAGACCACTATCAGAATAGCAAACAGTTTGGATCCTGATGAGACGCCACGTTCTGTGGCGTCTCATCTGGATCCAAACTGTTTGCAAAGGCCTTTAAAATTCGGTTCCAGCACTGAAAGAGTTAAGATGACATTTTAAATTGTGACAGAAAACCACCAAAAATGTAATGGATGAAAAGAAAAGGAGATATATACACAGAATAAGGTTAATAAATGAAATGTTAGGAACTGAGATAAATTAAGAGGACAATTAACATTTCAGTTCTTTTAGTTCACAAAGTTTTTAGCACGTCTCCCGACATGGATTTTCTTTGTCCTTTTTGAGCTACTGTAAAATCATTATTATTTGTGGGACATTCATTTTCATGTGTTTACTGATTGCCAAATTTAACACAAACACATCGGAATATAACCAATGCAAATTACTCATTTTATTTTTCAAAAATCAGAAATCCACAAATTTCTTTGTCCAAGAAAGTCTTTTTTATGTCCCCGAGTCTATACTGGGGGACTTTTTGTTTTTGCCCTGTCTGTTTGTTGGTGTGTTTGTTGGTTTGTTTGCGTCAAACTTTAACCTTGGTCGTAACTTTTGCAATATTGAAGATAGCAACTTGATATTTGGCATGCATGTGTATCTCATGGAGCTGCAGTGGTTAAAGGTCAAGGTCATCCTTCAAAGTCATCCTTCAAGGTCAAAGGTCAAATATATGGGTCAAAATCGCTCAAAAGGGGACATAGTGTTTCACAAACACATCTTATTTAACCCTTTGAGTGCTGGAACCGGATTTTGAAGGTTTTTGCAAACAGTTTGGATCCAGATGAGACGCCACAGAACGTGGCGTCTCATCAGGATCCAAACTGTTTGCTATTCTGATAGTATTCTTTGAAAAAAATCGAAGAAAATGCTAATTTTAGAAATTCAGCAGACAACATTTTAGCAGACGACAAATTACCCAGCATGCAAAGGGTTAAACCATGAAATTTCATGCCGACGAATATAAATAATTTTACAGTATTTTTCCCTGCCAGTGCCAAGATGGCATACACATTTTATACACATGATGTACAAGCAGCCCTTGTTGTTTGTTGCAGGATACTTCTCCCAGATCCCGGCAATGGGGGCAGTTACATCCAAAGTGCAGGTAGGGCACAGTGGTTCATATGCTATCAACTTATAATATAAGACTCGGGGAAAACCAGGCCTAATGAATGTGCGTAAAGTGTTGTCCCAGATATGCCTGTGCAGTCCGCCTACACTGGATTTTTGTTTAAAAGAGGCTTGCTTTAAACAAAAAATACCATAAAAGCAGAAAATGTTGTCCCTGATTAGCCTGTGCAGATTGCTAATTTTGGATGAATTTGCGCACATGCATTAAGCCAAATTTTCTCAGAACGAGGCTCTACGGCTGTTATAGGGTCGAGTACTGAGTATCTTGACAGTTTTAAGTATTTAAGGAAGTTGTGATACTTGTTGTGATACTTGTTGATAATAGAGTTGCGTTCTGGGAAAACCTGGTTTAATGCATGTGCTTAAAGTGTGTTCCCAGCTTAGCATGTGCAGTCTGCACAGGCCAATCTGGAACGACACTTTCCACTGTTGTGGAATTTTTTCATTTAAAGGAGGTCTCTTCTAAACGAAAATAGAGTGTAGGCGGAAAGTGTTGTTCCTGATAAGCCTGTGCAGACTGTACTGGCTAATGTGGGACTACACTTTATGCACATGCATTAAGCCCAATTTTCACAGAATGCTGCTAAATGCAAAATATTTTTATTAGGGTTGTCCTTGACCCTGTATTATCTTACAACAAATTTAAGTTAAAACTGAATTGTGCATAGAAATATACATGTTTATGACCTTTATGGTCCTTACATCAGAAATGTCCAAATCATAAAAAAATGTATGTAACTAAAGTTTTCATATATGTTTTATAAGATCTGTTATGCTCTTTCCAAAAATGTGTCATAATGTTAACTTGTGGTATGACTTCCATTGGAATCATTATTGCAAATCATTTATTGTAACTAGCACATTGATTTTTGAAAACATCATACCATCAATATTTAATGTCATGATGAAAAATTGACTTAAAACTTTCCAAACATTTTCTAAAATAGTCAGATTGTATTGTTTATCAATTTTATTCCAGCCATACATGTTTTGCATATCTTTGTTCCTGTTCATTGCACTGTTATTTCTAGGAATATGTGGATGTTATAGCACGGCCACTAGCATTGCGAGGCATTGAACATGCATTATGGACTAGTATATACCGGGATCAGTACACTGCGCCGGTACCCGGATAATAAACGCTCTTTTCTTTTCCATTATCGACACAGTAGTTGTTTTTTCATTTTCGTAGATTATGTAGTTGTTCAGTGGGAATGAATCTTTGTCTTTTGCTTTTTGATAGCTTAGTGTAAAAAAGTTGGTACTTGGTATTTGGAAGTGTTGACTCTCATATGTACCTTGTTCTGGGAAAACTGGGCTTTATGCATTTGCTTAAAATGTTGTCCCAGATTAGCCTGTGCAGTCTGCACATGCTAATCAGGGACAACACTTTCAGCGTTTAAGGAATTTTGGGTTTAAAGAAAGTCTATTCTAAGTAAAAATCCATTCTCGGTGGAAAGTGTCATCCGTGATGTACGGACTGCATAAGCTTATCTGGGACATGCATTTAGCCCATTTTTCCTAGAACATGGCTCATATTTTTGCACTGAGCTATCAAGTAGCTGTCACAAGTTGTGGGAAAGGTTTTTCTTGGATCAGACTGTTTGTTTTCCAAAAAGCTGATCTGATATATAAGCATAGTTTGAAGTGATATATACAAGGGGCGGTTATCCTTGAGGGTAACGTGGGCAATATTTTCACCCTATGGGATTTATAATACTCTCTGATGAGATCAAAGCAAAATCGAAATCGCAGAATTTTTTTAACAATAATGCTGAGCCATTTCACCTTATATACACTGCTGGCATGTTATCTTATTGTAAAGATATCACTACTGAAATTATCCATAATCAATCAACAAAGACAACAGCCAGTCTGAGAAAATAAGTTTAATATCATTGATTAAGCATGTGTTTAGCAACATGTTGAGTTTTTTTTCTATCACTCCTTGATGGTTCCCGAATTGGCTTACTATAATAGTGAATGCATATAACAAGTATGCAAAAGTAAGCTGGGAGCCAAATTTTTACTGCATTGTTTTAATTCCAGAAAAAAAAACATGAAAATGTTAGTGGATTTTCTCTTAACATTAATACATTTTCTCGTGATGATTATTGACATGAATAATGGACACATACATTTGTTTAATTAAAGGGCTGTTTCAATAATCTTTTAGTTTTAATTGCTACATTCAAAGAGTGGTTTAATATAATTAACAATGAACGCCATTTTGCCAATATTACGAAATTGTTTAAATGTTGTTACTGTTACTTTCCCATAGCTCTAACTCTAATTTTGTGGTACAGACGAGCTGTATTTGCTTTCTTTTATTTATCTATTTAGTTCTTTTTGCTGATTATATATGAATATATAAGCTATATTTTTCTCCTATTTTAATCCCATATCACACACTTTATTTACATATCTATCTCATTCCAAAGAATACAGGAACTTTTTTTGTAGACTTTTGAAAGCCTTTATGTGTTGATAATATTGTAATCTGTGAAAAAAGTTCTTATGTACAGCAGTACATGATAAATGAGTTAAATCAGCAGTATTTCTTAAATGAAAAAGTCCGGTAATTATTGTATTATTAACCCATTCCCACTCAGAAACAAAGTGAAAATGGCACGCAACCAGAATAAAACCAGAACAGCCTGCGAGTAACCCGCAGTCTGTTCAGGTTTTGTGCTGTTTGATGCTGACATCAGTATCTTAGGATTGGAAATTAAGCCTAACACATTTGAATCTAGTAAGAAAGGTCTTTAACCCTTTGAGTGCTGGAACCGGATTTTGAAGGTTTTTGCAAACAGTTTGGATCCAGATGAGACGCCACAGAACGTGGCGTCTCATCAGGATCCAAACTGTTTGCTATTCTGATAATATTCTTGGGAAAAAAATCGAAGAAAATGCTAATTTTAGAAATTCAGCAGACGACATTTCAGCAGACGACAAATTTCCCAGCATGCAAAGGGTTAATGTATATGATTTTCTAAGGGACTACAAATGGGTCAAAATGCGTATCTAAGCGGTAAAGGGTTAAAAGACTCTCCCACATAATGGAGAAGATATTTGCGTATATTACAGGGCTTTATTTTCTGGATGCCTGGGAGTCATTTAAACCCAGTTTTGGTCACTTTACTTCAAGAATTGGTGACTAGAAGTCAGGACAAATTCTCTCTGTTTACCTATTTACCAACATATATATATGAGCCTTGCTCTGTGAAAAGGGGTTTTAATGCATGTGCATAAGGTGTCGTCCCAGATTAGCCTGTACAGGCCGCACAGGCTTATCAGGGACGACACTTTCTTTCTAAACTGGAATTTCGTGAAGAAGAGTCTTCCTTAAAAATACAATTAAAGCGGAAAGTGTCGTCCCTGATTAGCCTGTGCAGACAGAATAAATTTATGTTGCATAATTTATCACTGAGAATTTTTACGCACAATTTTACAAATAATTTAACATAAAGAACGTGCGCTTAATGTACAAATTTGTTTCCAAAACCAATTTTTTATTTTGTGCAGTTACTTTTTGGCTATCTAGTCAAATTGTGGCTGGTCTGTACATGAATACATACTTGGGTCTTCAAATATCAGTATGAATAATGCACAATAATATTTATTTTCTGAGTGTAGAATCGTCTACAGATTTCAATTGAATATTCATGAGGGCCAAAAAATTAAAATTAGGGCCCTCGCTCTGGCCATCAGGGAAAGGTACCCAGGGCCCTCATGAGGGAGAATTTTCACTGCGTTTCCATTTTATGGAGAATTTTTTTACTTACTCTCTCATAATACATTTGTACATGTTTGCACTATATTTATTGCTTTTTTTCTCATTATTTAGTATATTTGAATAGATGTAATCGAAATAAAATTGAGATGTAATAATCATAAGACACTTCTTTAAAAAAAATAAAATTGTAGGGGGAAATATTATTATAATATTAAGTATACTATTAAAAATATACAAAATTATTTAATCTAACATAGCAAAAACATGAAGTAAAATCATATTACGAATACAGAAATCAACAATTTATGTTTAAAACAAATAAAACAAAATTAAAATATACTGTCTTGACTAGCTGCAAGTGTTCTTCATTGCTTATAGTTTTTATACTTTAGAAGCCACAGCAGTACTTTTGATTATGACAATATATATAAACCGGAAAAATGGAAAATATTTCTATGAATATATTGATTAATATTTATTAAAAATATTGTTTGTTTGTGTAACAAGTTATACTGTGGAACATTAAAATGTGTCACCACATGAATCTATAGTAATTATACAGTCATGGAAATTGTATTCCCCCACATGTATAACTTATGTCTAGTCTGGGACATAGGCTTTTCCAAGCACATGTATGTATACAATTTATCACAATATGTATGTATACAATCAAGGATATTGGATTTTACCCTTACATGTATGAGTAATGTCAGGACAATCAGATTTTTCTCAATCATTTATGCATAGAGTGGTGGAATATCATTGTTTATTATATACCTGTTTAATGCTTTAAAAAAAATACAGGTTGTATCAATCGTTGAAATAAATCCGTATTATGCTACTCGCTGTTTTCCGATTCTGTATTACCATACTAGCCGGACTACTTTCTTCGACCCATTCGACGTCACATTTTAATGACGTCACATTTAATGACGTCACATTTTAGTCATTGTTTTGTCAGTTTTGTTAAAGCAAAAAAATACCATTGATAACTGTTTTCGTTAGTTTTTGTATATAATAAAAGGAATATTACTCTAGTCAATTGTTCCAAGTTTTTGTATCAGTCTTGTGGCTTGCGCTAGATCGTATCACACTCGAGGCTCCGCCTCTCGTGTGATACGTCATCACACAAGTCACTCGACTGATACAAACTCTTGGAACAATTGACTAGTGTAATATTCCGTATATATCAATGGTTGGGCATTAAACCTTGTATCTTATTTCAAGACAAAAGTTTCTGGCTCAACCGTTAATGTTGCTCTGTACCTTACAATTGTGTTAGAATTATTAAACAATCTTATTCTCCAATTTTTTGTTTTATTTATTTATATTCATGAATTGTTTTTAATGATTACGATTTGAGTGGCACACTTGGAAAACAGGGTTTATGGCATGTGCGTTAAGTGTTGTCCCAGAATACCAGACAGTCTAATCAGTGACAACATTTTACGCTTTTATGGTATTTTTTGTTTAAAAGAATTATTTTCTTAGAAAAAGTCCAGTTTAGACAGAAAGTGTCATCCATGATCAGCCTGTGCAGACTGTAGATGCTAATCTGGAACGACACTTTACACACATGCTTTAAGCCTTGTTTTCTCAGAACTTTGTTCATTTATATTTGTATGTTTATTTGTGTACCATTTTAGTTATTTTGTACATTATTGTGATCCTGATGTGTTGTTTTTGTTGTCAGAGCATGCTGTTGTTCTCTGATATGTGGTGAGACCCCTTTTGTGTTGCATGTTTGCTTGTTGAGATTATGTTTAATGTAGGCGTGGTAACCAAGAACTCATGCTTATGGTGGTTGTTTCCCAAATTGGATTGTTTTCTAGAAACAAAATCATTGAAGACAAATAATCTTTGTTTTTTATGAGTAAGCAAGTATTTCTTAGGAGCCTTTACTTTAAAACTCAGATAAAATTGTAACCTTAATTGGTGTATAACTGTCTTTTGATACTGTTTTTTGCATTTTCTTTGCCATAATATTGAATCATGTTTTTACACATGCAATTATTTTTGCGAATTTAAAGTAATTAAAAATAAAAAGCGGAAGTGTTCAAATCATATTGACATGCTTTTATATTACTAATTCAGTCAATGCGTGAAGTTTGGGAAACAATCATACCATTATATCCTAAAGTGTATTTGCCCTGCTTAAATCCTATGTGTGAGTTGTTTGTCACACAAATGGGAGCAAATATTTGTAATGGGCTGTAAAAGGTATATAAGGCTAGATGTAGCTAGCACATGCATGCCTGTGAAGGCGTTAATGGCAACCTCTGTGCTCCAGCTAGGATTAGAGAAGGACATCTTGCTGTTTTGTCAAAAGAAGGTCACTTTAGTGCGCCCAGTCATTATATCCCTGAGACATATTTTCAATGTAGTATGTATATATATTTCATGTATTGTCATTTTAAATATTGTTTTAGAATTAATAAAACTAGTTTCCCTGTGAAAATAAGGTTAATTATACCCCCATTACTAGTAGTAATGGGGGCTATATAGGAGTCACTTTGTCGGTCGGTCTGTCTGTTGGTCTGTCCCGAAAATGAGCTTGTCCGGGCAAAATGAGCTTGTCCGGGCCATAACTATGTCATCTATCAAGGGATTTTAAAATCATTTGGCACATTAGTTCACCATCATTGGACAGTGTGTCGCGCGAAAGAATTACGTCAATATCTCCAAGGTCAAGGTCACACTTTGAGGTCAAAGGTCAAAAATGGCCATAAATGAGCTTGTCCGGGCCATAACTATGTCGTTCATCAAGGGATTTTGAAATCATTTGGCACATATGTTCACCATCATTGGACGGTGTGTCGCGCGAAAGAATTACGTCAATATCTCCAAGGTCAAGGTCACACTTTGAGGTCAAAGGTCAAAAATGGCCATAAATGAGCTTGTCCGGGCCATAACTATGTCGTTCATCAAGGGATTTTGAAATCATTTGGCACATATGTTCACCATCATTGGACGGTGTGTCGCGCGAAAGAATTACGTCAATATCTCCAAGGTCAAGGTCACACTTTGAGGTCAAAGGTCAAAAATGGCCATAAATGAGCTTGTCCGGGCCATAACTATGTCGTTCATCAAGGGATTTTGAAATCATTTGGCACATATGTTCACCATCATTGGACGGTGTGTCGCGCGAAAGAATTACGTCAATATCTCCAAGGTCAAGGTCACACTTTGAGGTCAAAGGTCAAAAATGGCCATAAATGAGCTTGTCCGGGCCATAACTATGTCGTTCATCAAGGGATTTTGAAATCATTTGGCACATATGTTCACCATCATTGGACGGTGTGTCGCGCGAAAGAATTACGTCAATATCTCCAAGGTCAAGGTCACACTTTGAGGTCAAAGGTCAAAAATGGCCATAAATGAGCTTGTCCGGGCCATAACTATGTCGTTCATCAAGGGATTTTGAAATCATTTGGCACATATGTTCACCATCATTGGACGGTGTGTCGCGCGAAAGAATTACGTCAATATCTCCAAGGTCAAGGTCACACTTTGAGGTCAAAGGTCAAAAATGGCCATAAATGAGCTTGTCCGGGCCATAACTATGTCGTTCATCAAGGGATTTTGAAATCATTTGGCACATTTGTTCACCATCATTGGACGGTGTGTCGCGCGAAAGAATTACGTCAATATCTCAAAGGTTCAAGGTCACACTTTGGGGTCAAAGGTCAAAAATGGCCATAAATGATAATGGCATAATAATTCTTGAAAATCACCATAAATTAGCTTCTCTTATTTTTTGAAGACAGCATGCAAATTATTCTGTGTCAATGTGGCGTATGGGGGTATACGTCACTTCTGTGACAAAGTTCTAGTTAACTGTAGCTTCAAATAAAAGGTGCTGAATTATATTGTGATAAGGTCAACAAAGGGCATGGTGGGGGCCGAGGGGCAGGGTGGGACATTGGTGCGACAGGGTGCAGCCCCCTTCTGTTCCGGCCTAGCTGGAGCACTGAAACCTGTAGCAGAGATGGTGAAATAAGTTGACTTTATTGCCAAAATTCTCCGATGACATGTTCTTCAATGTCAAATTAAAAAAAAATGCCAGATTTTATTAAAGTGTCAAGTGGCAAAAAAAATTGGTAAAAAATCATATTGGTTAATATCTGATTTCACCACCTCTGTGTTGTACATGTTCTTCTGTTTGCAAACATTCATTGCAATGCATTAGACTGCAATTGCAAAAGGTGTAACATAATCCCAATCTCACAATCATTGCAGTGTGAGGCTTCTATACTATCCATTGACTAGATCTGATGGAATTGTATATGTGGTTATGTTCAGATGAAATTTCAATAACCAAGCAAATGCCCTTCAAAGGTATTTGGTGTACATTTTGTGAGATCGGTAAGTTCAATAGCCAAACATTCCTAGTTTAAAATTCAAGATAGGAGGGCCTATTTGCTGGGAGTGGGGATTGAACATTGATTAGCAAGTGTACCAAAGATTGTATTTAATTGAGTTGTTTTTAACTCTTGTTGAATAGGGACAATAAAGGAAAGAGTTGTCAGATGCCTTAATTCACATAATAAGCCATGTGGTTGAAAAATGGACACATGCCATTCAACTGAATTTGACCTATCATGCGATTTCATCATATCTTAACAGCAACAACTAAAATTGGAGTGAATATTTGGATTTGATTAAAATGAGATTGAACATAATTGGTTACACTGGATACTAACAACAATTGTTGTATTAGGTTAAGATGTGCGATTACTTGATAGTGTGTGCAGAAATGCTAGTAATTATCGCATTCTGCAGATCACCACGTGTCCTGGTCTTGCTCTTTATAAACTTTTTTCCCTTAGAAGTTACCTTCCCCTTGCGAGTTTCCTTCAATTGTTCCCGATTTGAACATAGTAAATTCGAAATATTTGGGAAAAATAATCCAAAAGGACCAATCAAAACGAGACTTTTATAATTACCTCATGGAAAGCATGTTTTTGAGTTTATTTATTGTATTTATTGTTTTTGTCAGTTTTGCAAAAAGAGATATAAAATTCTTAATTTGACTGAACACAATGCTCATTTTCCCAATTTGATGATTCTCATACAATTCTCAAAGTAGGGGGGGGGGGGAGCTTTGAGCATGTTATTAGTTTGTACGCAAGTAAGCAATTATGTAAAATATCAAAATCTAGCTAAAATTAATTCATTTGAAAGCAAGGAAATTAGAGTAATAGTTGTAAAAAGCTTTAACAAGTGCTTTTATAGCCTATAAAAGCAAGTTACATGTTTGTGCAAAAAATGAGTAAACCATGACGCAAAAGATTTGTTTGAATGTTTGGGCATGGATGACTTAACTCTCCGTGCTGGAACCTAATTTTGAAGGCCTTTGCAAACAGTTTGGATCCAGATGAGACACCACAGAACGTGGCGTCTCATCAGGATCCAAACTATTTTCTATTCTGAAAGTGGTCTTTGAAAAAAATCGAAAAAAATGCTAATTTTAGAAATTCAGCAGACAACATTTTAGCAGACGACAAATATCCCAGCATGCAAAGGGTTAATAAACAGTAGCTAGGCTGTGGTGGTGAAACATGATATTGCATGATTGCTTCAGTGCATGCCAGCTTTTTTTTATTTATTTGTATTTGTTTCGCTGTGAAAAAATCTGGATACAGAGGTTTATAAATCATCTCGCAATTAAATTTTCTTAAAAGCGGTTTACTTATTGGAATTCTTATCATATGTACCTGAATAAAAGACACGTCATGTAATAGATGGCGTAGCTCATTCAGAACACATTTCTTTAAAACACGTACAAAACAGGACATTTGTTGGGCATGTATAGGTATTCAAGATTTAAGGCAAAGGTTTTAACACAAAATTACTAGGGACTGGTATTAGGATGGGAGGTTTCAGAAAAGTATAATTATCATAGCTTAATTTGCCCTATGAGTCTTGGCAGGGAAAATCCGGCTTAACCCTTTGAGCGCTGGAACCGGATTTTGAAGGCCTTTGCAAACAGTTTGGATCCAGATGAGACGCCACAGAGCGTGGTGTCTCATCAGGATCCAAACTGTTTGCTATTCTGATAGTATTCTTTGAAAAAAAAAACGAAGAAAATTGCTAATTTTAGAAATTCTGCAGACAACATTTTAGCAGACGACAAATTTCCCAGCATGCAAAGGGTTAATATGTCTGTGTAAAGTGTCGTCCCTGGGATAACACTCTATGCACACGGATGAAGCCCAGTTTTCCCAGAACAAGGCTCCTCTGTATGCTTCTTTAAAAAAAAAAAATGGTATTATTTTAAACTGTTTTGACTGTTCTAAAAATTAATGTTTGATATGTATTATGTTTGTTCTGTTATTTAAGTTGTTGTTTCTTGGTTACTTTCCTTTGCTTGGCCAATTTGATGTCCCAGAGATCCCTCATTTATGTAAATCATGGTGTTTCATATAATTGTGTCCAGTGCAGTTATGTGTTTGTTATACTTTGTTTTAAAGTGGCTTATTCGACCATATGCTTGTTCTTTAAATTTAAGAAATATAACCTTTAAAGCATTGCTATGGTTTCCGTGGTTATTTAGGAGTATCTTGATGGACCAATCCAAACGCTGCAGAAGTTTCAGTTAACTTTCAAGGAACAAGTCCAATTTGTTTTGAAAATTGACCCAAGGGTAACCCTTCTCGAATGCATGGTTTTCGATTTGATTGTTTTATTGAAACAAAAAGTTCATTATCATGTTATTATTTTCTTGAGTTGATGTATGTGAGACTAGAAATTATATGTTTTATAATAACTTAATAGCTTTGACAACAACAACAAAGATATGTGTGAGNCAACAAGAAAAGATAATTTCTATGCACACATACATGCTATGCATTTTATAACATGACATATATGAAAATGGTTGGACGAATGGTATGTTATAATCAGAGAATTGTTGACAAAAATAGTTTGACATAAACAAGACCATCAGCTGTAAAATGTGCACTCATTTCAGTTTAATATAGCTAACAATAACAATCCAGAAACTCTATCAGAAGAGAAATGCTTGTTCTTAGCCACAACTTTTATAACAGAACACCAACTATGAACCTACAATGATAAAAAAAATATTATGTGCAGATTCTGATATTAATTAACCATTTTCTTATATTTCGGTTGTTTGATGACGAGGAATTATTATTTACATTCACTTTGTTATTGCATATGTCAAATTGTGATAGTTTTTAACTAAAATTCCACGAATTTGTCATGAACATTATTTAGTTGTAGCCTTTTCCATTAATTACTTAGTTCGTAGTTATATTAACAGATACAACTACACAATTTGCAATCATTTGCATAACACATTTAGTAAGAAAGCTAAAAGAGACTGTAAATGGTTCTTTGTGGCTACAAATTTGTGGAATATTTCCTCACCAATGCACTATTTAATGTCATGTTTCACCATAACTGTCATGTTTGTTAATACAGTTTTAACTGTAATGTTTGTGCACACAGTTTTAACTGTTATGTTTGTGCACACAGTTTTAACTGTCATGTTTTAATAACACAGCTGTAACCCCATGTTTTGGTACTGTTTTAACTGTTATGGCTGTTGATACAATTTTAAATGTAATGGTTGTTGATACAATTTTAACTGTCATGGTTGTAAAGACAGTTTTAACTGTTATGGTTGTTAAAACAGTTTTAAAGGAGTTTTTACTTTAGTGATTGGTACTACACTTTTAACTGTAATGGTTGTTAATACAGTTTTTACTAATTCCCTTTGCCACATTGCTGGTGCAAGTGTTATGCTTGTCCCTTTGCAGGTTCCACTTATATGCTGATTGTCACTTTGCAGTTGCAATTGTTATGCAGATTGCGCCTTTGCAATTGCAAGCATTATGCAGATTTCAACTTTGCAGGTTCCACTTATATGCTGATTGCCACTTTGCAGGTGCAAGGTTCATGCTTGCCACTTTGCAGATGCACATATTATCCAGTTTTTAGGTGTTTGCTGATTTCCCCAGTGTTTTATTATTATTTTCATTTGTATGTTTTAGAAGATATTACACAATCTGCATTTGACTGGCTAATACCAGCGATAAGTACTTGTGTATGATAAGACAAAGGAAAATTTCCAAAACATCAGCTATAAAGAAGCTTGAATTAATATTCCTTGGTCTTGTTTTATGTT
The DNA here is from genome assembly GCA_007657795.1 of Dreissena rostriformis. Classification (NCBI taxonomy): domain Eukaryota; kingdom Metazoa; phylum Mollusca; class Bivalvia; order Myida; family Dreissenidae; genus Dreissena; species Dreissena rostriformis. Next base: position 3,240 of record VMBQ01009970.1, on the reverse strand, counting down.
AGAGTCCAATATTTTTTTAATTCACCAGAATACTGTATTTGGCAAACAAACCATAAACCAAATAAAACTGGGGCCTTAAGCTTAAATCAAAGAATCCCGGACAATCGCTCCTACGGACAATCGCTCCTACGCTAAATTTGACAGGGCGGACAGTCGCTCCTACGATGTTTTGACAGGGCGGACAGTCGCTCCTACGATGTTTTGACAGGGCGGACAATCGCTCCTACATTCATTATTTTGACAACCCGGACAATGGCTCCTATATTATTTTGACAGAACGAAACATTATCTCTGAGGTCACGCTTGGTTAGGCACAATCACACTATAGATTGAAATCAAAATCAGCACTATTAATATTTTAAACTTCCAAATTATTTTGTTATGATTTTGTTTGCAAAATAGTGATTTTTAATTTCGCTCTTATATTCAAGTCAATCCATAACCAAATAATACCTGTAAAGAAATCTCCCATTTAAATTCCAGCAATCACAATATATTTTCTAACACTTGTTTACAATCCCAGTTTAACTGCAGTCAAGTCCGATTGTTTTTATCCCAATCTCGTGGTAATGTAGTATTCCATAATGAATAGTCAACCAGCTGATGTGTTACAAGTTTACAGCTAGAAATCAGCGGAAATTCGGCACTCGCATCAAAGACATTTGATCTACACAGACAGCACCGACAGGTGTAAAATAACAGTTTGCAGTTTTTGAAGCCATATTTTTAATTGATGTCATTCAGTGTTGTGATTGTAAACGATGTGTATTTATCTGGTTTTATTGTTGTTTCAACTGCAAGGTAATTATAATGTGTTGTTTAGAGAAAAAACAAATATTGAATGTAAAACAAATTAATTATACCACGCCACATTACATTTATGATCGGCTCATGTTGAATCGTTTTACTGTTAACAAGTTGGTAAATTTAATTGTCGGCTAATTATAGGTGTTAGCCTTTGATCGGCGTATGCTACGTTTTAAAGTGAGTATGCACGACTCGTATATGTGTTAAATCATAATTTAGTGATAAAAATATGTTACAATCACTTTTATTTTACCGGTAATTAAAATAATAGGAGCGACTGTCCGCCCTGTCAAAATATCGTAGGAGCGACTGTCCGCCCTGTCAAAACATCGTAGGAGCGACTGTCCGCCCTGTCAAAACATCGTAGGAGCGACTGTCCGCCCTGTCAAATTTAGCGTAGGAGCGATTGTCCGTGGGAGTGATTGTCCGGATACCTTGGGACAAATATTCTGACCACGTTTCATGAAGATTCTACTTTAAATGTGACTTCTAGAGTTTTAACAAGGNACAGTAAGTAGCATCCCAGTGTATAACAGGACTCTAGGCACAGTAAGTAGCATCCAGTGTATAACAGGACTCTAGGCACAGTAAGTAGCATCCCAGTGTATAACAGGACTCTAGGCACAGTAAGTAGCATCCAGTGTATAACAGGACTCTAGGCACAGTAAGTAGCATCCCAGTGTATAACAGGACTCTAGGCACAGTAAGTAGCATCCAGTGTATAACAGGACTCTAGGCACAGTAAGTAGCATCCCAGTGTATAACAGGACTCTAGGCACAGTAAGTAGCATCCAGTGTATAACAGGACTCTAGGCACAGTAAGTAGCATCCCAGTGTATAACAGGACTCTAGGCACAGTAAGTAGCATCCAGTGTATAACAGGACTCTAGGCACAGTAAGTAGCATCCCAGTGTATAACAGGACTCTAGGCACAGTAAGTAGCATCCAGTGTATAACAGGACTCTAGGCACAGTAAGTAGCATCCCAGTGTATAACAGGACTCTAGGCACAGTAAGTAGCATCCAGTGTATAACAGGACTCTAGGCACAGTAAGTAGCATCCCAGTGTATAACAGGACTCTAGGCACAGTAAGTAGCATCCAGTGTATAACAGGACTCTAGGCACAGTAAGTAGCATCCCAGTGTATAACAGGACTCTAGGCACAGTAAGTAGCATCCAGTGTATAACAGGACTCTAGGCACAGTAAGTAGCATCCCAGTGTATAACAGGACTCTAGGCACAGTAAGTAGCATCCAGTGTATAACAGGACTCTAGGCACAGTAAGTAGCATCCCAGTGTATAACAGGACTCTAGGCACAGTAAGTAGCATCCAGTGTATAACAGGACTCTAGGCACAGTAAGTAGCATCCCAGTGTATAACAGGACTCTAGGCACAGTAAGTAGCATCCAGTGTATAACAGGACTCTAGGCACAGTAAGTAGCATCCCAGTGTATAACAGGACTCTAGGCACAGTAAGTAGCATCCAGTGTATAACAGGACTCTAGGCACAGTAAGTAGCATCCCAGTGTATAACAGGACTCTAGGCACAGTAAGTAGCATCCAGTGTATAACAGGACTCTAGGCACAGTAAGTAGCATCCCAGTGTATAACAGGACTCTAGGCACAGTAAGTAGCATCCAGTGTATAACAGGACTCTAGGCACAGTAAGTAGCATCCCAGTGTATAACAGGACTCTAGGCACAGTAAGTAGCATCCAGTGTATAACAGGACTCTAGGCACAGTAAGTAGCATCCCAGTGTATAACAGGACTCTAGGCACAGTAAGTAGCATCCAGTGTATAACAGGACTCTAGGCACAGTAAGTAGCATCCCAGTGTATAACAGGACTCTAGGCACAGTAAGTAGCATCCAGTGTATAACAGGACTCTAGGCACAGTAAGTAGCTCCCAGTGTATAACAGGACTCTAGGCACAGTAAGTAGTGTCCCAGTGTATAACAGGACTCTAGGCACAGTAAGTAGCATCCCAGTGTATAACAGGACTCTGGGCACAGTAAGTAGCATTCCAGTGTATAACAGGACTCTAGACACAGTAAGTAGCATGCCAGTGTATAACAGGACTCTAGACACAGTAAGTAGTGTCCCAGTGTATAACAGGACTCTGGGCACAGTAAGTAGCATCCCAGTGTATAGCAGGACTTTAGGCACAGTAAGTAGTGTCCCAGTGTATAACAGGACTCTGGGCACAGTAAGTAGCATCCCAGTGTATAGCAGGACTCTAGACACAGTAAGTAGCATTACAGTGTATAACAGGACTCTAGGCACAGTAGGTAGCATCCCAGTGTATAACAGGACTCTAGGCACACTAAGTAGTGTCCCAGTGTATAACAGGACTCTAGGCACAGTAAGTAGCATGCCAGTGTATAACAGGACTCTAGACACAGTAAGTAGTGTCCCAGTGTATAACAGGACTC
>VMBQ01009969.1:10429-31691 GCA_007657795.1 Dreissena rostriformis | reverse complement strand
AATTCTAGAATGTAGATTTTAAGTAAGGGATATAAATTGCATCTAATTTGTTAAAGGTTGATTAGAGGTATAATAAAATGAAAAACATTTACCAATAACTTTTATTATTTGGCTTCTATTTAAACAGAAAACTACAACTTTAGTATTATTGCTATTTTGTCGAACGTCTTCTGTGTTCATATGCGGAACAGCAAAATACAATTTTTTTTGACGGTTCAAAATGATGTTCAGAGAGCCGCTTACAATTCACATGAATTATCTTATGGTCCGTAAATTTGTTAAAGCTCGGATAACAAGTTGCAACAATGACTTTACCAAAGCTTAAAATAAGAAAACGCCACGAAACAAATTAATAATTAACCATTATTTTCACGCTAGTGTGGAATTTCTGATTTTGGCGATTCGACTTTATTATTATCAATAAATCCATGAAAATATATTGTTGTGTTTTCTTTCATGTTTTTGTGCTTTGTCAAGCTGTTTGGCTAATAGTTTCTGATCATAAATGCAGAACGATATGCTATGGGCCATATAAGGTGTCTCTCTTGCGGGTGCTGCCTAAGTTTCACTTATAATATATTCAAATATTGTTTGCAAAATATTTTCCAATACATGTTAGGTTAGTAAAATAAATCGAATGTGGGACAAATTACCACAAACATAATTATCCAATCATATACCGACAACTCTTTATGTATTTTGAGAGGGACTTTAACCATATAATTGTTTATTCTGATAGTACTTGTATTAGTATTATTATACTCTTCAGTGAAGATTAATTAAATAAATGTATTTTTAAGATTGCACACGTATTTTTAGCCTCATTTATATTCACCTGACAATTTGCAACGTAGCAGCTTTTATCACAACCGACCGATACAAAACTTTGTTCGCATCAAAATAGACATGTAACACTGTCTGAAACTATGTTTATAACTACTGACGAAGGTCATTTACGGTAGAGCAAGCTGGTATTATTTGCAAGAATACTCAAATTTTTATTAAAAGAATAACCTTAAAGAGCATATCGACGGCTAATACATAATTATATTTTAGAATATATAGATATCGGCCATAAAACAATGTGTCAAAACTCTCACTTCATCATTCACCTTACTATAAAAACATTATTTCCCATAAAAGCTTACCGTGTGCAAACGGTCCTCCTAGATCTAAGGCCAAGGTCACACTTAAAGGTCAAATTCAAAAATTGAACATAATACAGCTTTTGCAGACAGCACTTACATTATTGATCATGTAATTTTAATATAACTATCCTTAAATGCCCCCATTTGCGGATGAATTGCGGTCTTTGCGACCTTTTTCATAGCTAAAAAGTCATGGTCATATGTAAAGTTATATGTCACATTTGGGCATAATAAAGTTTGTCTGGATTGTTACTTCATCACTCAATACGCAAAAAATACATATTAATAAATGAGTCATACAAAAGTCCTTAGGCCTAAGGCAATTGTCAATATTACATTAAATGTCAAAGGTCAAAGATGAGCATCTACCACACGGCTGCTTCCTTAACATGGTGTGGTGATTAATTTCCCCTTTGATCCATGCGCTATTCCAAAGGGGAATGTATACTCCTGACAGGGCTTCGGAAGCTGGGCATTTTGAATGGTGGAGGACAGAATAATATCAGCCACCTCTCCTCGAGGCTTAGAGGTATGACAAGGATCACTCAGACAGAAGAACCAAGGGCGGGAGACGATATAAGGCAAGTCTCCGTCGACAAGGAAAAGTCGGAAAATAAACCGCCACTAAAAACGGACGCATCGCAAGGCGGAAATTGAGGTGGATTGCCCACACCTTGCGAAAACCTCCACAATATATCAAACGACATGCCTTGCAGTAGAATCTCCAGGGCAAGAGACGAGTCGGTCGCCCCAAGATCATATGGCAGCAAAACTGCAAGGAAGAAATGACGAACTGTTATCTGTGATGGAGTGAGCTGAATAAAGCCGTGAAAAACATACTACGCTGGAGGACTGTTGCTGAGTCCCTATGCTCCACAAGGAACTCAAGAGAATTAGTCAAGCATAAAGACGGACGCACTGGACCAGAGTACCCATAACGACAGCGCAACGTTATCCATTCAATAATGCAGTGATCGACCCGAAAAAGAACATGTGTATGTCGCAGCTTTTTAAATAAGTACAGTCATTATAGACAATTACTCAACATGGTGACGACCTGCATCTAGTTTTATGTGACTTGGACACACGCAAAATGTTTTTTTTTAACGATCATTGTTTAAGCTAACCAGACATTGTAAAACAAATTACGAAAAGTCCTATTATAATTCAATATGTTAATATTTATTGTAAAAATGTTGACAAAAATTAATGCAATGCCAATTACTTCATGATAAATTACGGTTTACTGATTACTGTTACTTAAACTAAGATGCACACTAATTTAAGCATTGATTGTATACCTTCTCCTGTAGAGTTTGGATGGGGATGTGAGGATAAAGCCATGAACATAAGTGCTTGTGGCATCCAAACATGTATTTTGTATTTCACACAAAAGGGCATTGATTGTGTTGCAGTGAACTTTGATAATGAATTTTAGAATGAATGTAAATGGTAACTTGTAGCTTTTTACCGAACTGTATACTTTACCTAGCTTAAGCAAGCTGCCATTACATACTATTCATAGGCGGTCATTGTCATAAATGGCTTCCTTCGGTATCTAGAGAATGCTTTGACCTACACACATGCAATTGGTATGAACATTACCTGAAAAAAGGAAGACGCCTGTAGATTTTGAAGTCAGCTAGTCAAATGTCAAGGTTAAATGGGCTTGTTACAGTAAATTTGTTTCAGCGAAGAAATCTTGAGAATGCTTTTTTTAAGAAGAAAATTGCACTTTTGGTTACTCCTAAAAAGGGAAGACGGCAATTAATTTTGAAATAACCAGGTCAAAGGTGAAGGTCACATGGTCTTGTAATTATTACATAATAATTAATGGACGCTATTTTGTTCAAACGTGTTACTTGCGATCATTCAAAGTGTTGACATGGGAAGAAACACATACAAATTAGGATTTTGTGATCATCAAGTTAAAGATCAAGGTCCCTGGAGTTTGCATCATTAACGTTTATTTATTTTGAGGTCAACAAATCAAAGGTCAAGGTCACAAGGGTTTTTACAGGTTATTCGTTTACACTATGATTTGAGAACATATTGACTTAAGATTATGCAGATCAGTGCTGTTGTTACTTTGGTGTAAAGTTAATCGCCTATACAAAACTGAGGTTATAAAGTCAAAGGGAAAGATCACAGGAATATTTTTCCGCTAAAATATCTAGAGAGTTTTTAGGATCATTTACATTACAACGCTAGTAAGTCTTGACCAAGGATGACTCCTAATGATTTTCAAAACCAGATATCTAAGGTCAAGGTCACGTGAACGTCTTTTCTGTAAGTCGGGAGCGTACATGCTTTTTCAATGCGTCCGTCTGCGTGTTTTTCAATGCAATGGAAGCAGTTAATGGTTTTATAAATATGTTCAAAAGTAGAAAAGTACATCGGTTGGAAATGTATCAAACATGTGCATATTTAAGACCCAATAAATGCTGTCATCAAGTATGAGTGATTTTTACAAGTTTCTTCATTATGCCTGTATTTTTGTTCATAAAATACCACATCGAACTCGTTCATTTGTAATTCAGTTGAACTTATGCTTAAATGCTTATGTTTCAAGTCGATGTGTTTGTGATGTATTGACAAATATCGGTCAAATTGAAAAATGTCACATATTTATTTACGTATATGTATCAGTGCCAAGCTGATAAGAGATTGGAACAAAGCTGAACCGACATACTTTACAGCATTGATTTATTGCACATATTAACTTATGTGTTATTTTAAGTACATCATTCGCTATAATTAATACCAAAGACATATTTATAATTAATTAACGTAAACTTTGTAGTAATGTTACGTCACAGTCTTGTGATTTACGCTGCAGTTCAGTCTTTAAATAAACAATCATGATTAATTTAGCGATGTTACATCTGTATGTATAAACAATGATATATACAGTACTTAGTAAACTTGGGAACATCGGAAATGTCACATTTGTCAAATTTGAAATAAACTATTTTGATACAATGGTAAATTCACCTGTTTGATGATATTGTTCATCATTACATTACATTAAATGTCACACATAATTTCCATACATTTATACAAGGTTGCAGACAGGGATATATACATATAGAGATATTTATAACTACCGACCTGGCAATATGTAGTCAGGGCATTAATTGTTATGTTTATCATTTGTGGCGTGTTCTGAGAAAACTGGGCAAAATGCTTGTGCGTAAATTGTCATCCCAGATTAGCCTGTGCAGTCCGCACAGGCTAATCAGGGACGACAATTTCGCTTTAATGGAATTTTTCGTTTAAATGATGTCTCTTCTAAGCGAAAATCCAGTTTAGGCGAAAAGTGTCATCCCTGATTAACCTGTGCGGACTGCACAGGCTAATCGGGGATGACACTTTACGCACAAAAATTTTGTCCAGTTTTCTCAGAACACGACACATTTATGCACATCCTAAATCTACAATGTCTAAAATATACAATAAATACACAGTGTTTTGCATACAGGTATAAATAAAAACTTTCCTGAAAAATAAATTCACGTGATGTGAGTTTTATAAATCGTTATTGAAATAATAATTCCACAGACTATAGTTGCTGCTGTTTAAAGATAACAGTTCTACGATTAGTCATTATGTAAAATTTGTGATTTCCCTGGCGTTCATGAAATGTTAATGACTGATAATTATTAATTGAGTTATAAATGATGACAACTATTTATCTGGTTTGAGTATTCACATGAATCTAATGTCAGGTTCTGTTTTTCATTTATACTATAATTCACGGTGCTATATTTGTAGAATAAAGAGCATTCACTTAAATGNTATTGACAAATATCGGTCAAATTGAAAAATGTCACATATTTATTTACGTATATGTATCAGTGCCAAGCTGATAAGAGATTGGAACAAAGCTGAACCGACATACTTTACAGCATTGATTTATTGCACATATTAACTTATGTGTTATTTTAAGTACATCATTCGCTATAATTAATACCAAAGACATATTTATAATTAATTAACGTAAACTTTGTAGTAATGTTACGTCACAGTCTTGTGATTTACGCTGCAGTTCAGTCTTTAAATAAACAATCATGATTAATTTAGCGATGTTACATCTGTATGTATAAACAATGATATATACAGTACTTAGTAAACTTGGGAACATCGGAAATGTCACATTTGTCAAATTTGAAATAAACTATTTTGATACAATGGTAAATTCACCTGTTTGATGATATTGTTCATCATTACATTACATTAAATGTCACACATAATTTCCATACATTTATACAAGGTTGCAGACAGGGATATATACATATAGAGATATTTATAACTACCGACCTGGCAATATGTAGTCAGGGCATTAATTGTTATGTTTATCATTTGTGGCGTGTTCTGAGAAAACTGGGCAAAATGCTTGTGCGTAAATTGTCATCCCAGATTAGCCTGTGCAGTCCGCACAGGCTAATCAGGGACGACAATTTCGCTTTAATGGAATTTTTCGTTTAAATGATGTCTCTTCTAAGCGAAAATCCAGTTTAGGCGAAAAGTGTCATCCCTGATTAACCTGTGCGGACTGCACAGGCTAATCGGGGATGACACTTTACGCACAAAAATTTTGTCCAGTTTTCTCAGAACACGACACATTTATGCACATCCTAAATCTACAATGTCTAAAATATACAATAAATACACAGTGTTTTGCATACAGGTATAAATAAAAACTTTCCTGAAAAATAAATTCACGTGATGTGAGTTTTATAAATCGTTATTGAAATAATAATTCCACAGACTATAGTTGCTGCTGTTTAAAGATAACAGTTCTACGATTAGTCATTATGTAAAATTTGTGATTTCCCTGGCGTTCATGAAATGTTAATGACTGATAATTATTAATTGAGTTATAAATGATGACAACTATTTATCTGGTTTGAGTATTCACATGAATCTAATGTCAGGTTCTGTTTTTCATTTATACTATAATTCACGGTGCTATATTTGTAGAATAAAGAGCATTCACTTAAATGAGCTTCGATCTGGGATAACTGGTCTTAATGCAGTGTCGTTCCAGATTAGCCTGTGCAGTCCGCAAAAAAAGATCCCCACTTAAATTGTTAACCACTGACCATTTGTCTAGTATACATATATGTGTCGCGTCTGAGAAAACTTGGCATAAGGCTTGTGCGTAAATTGTCATCCCAGATTAGCCTGTGCAGTCCGCACAGGCTAATCAGGGACGACAATGTCCGCTTTTATGGAATTTTTCGTTTAAATGATGTCTCTTTTTAGCGAAAATCCAGTTTAGGCGGAAAGTGACGTCCCTGATTAGCCTGTGCGGAAGGCACAGGCTAATCTGGGACGACACTTTACGCACATGCAGTATGCCCAGTTTTCTCAGAACGCGACTCATATGTGATATTTTTTGGTGTGATAGTCACGTAGAAATTCGGTGCAGTGTATTAGTTCTGCTGAACTTTCAAAGAAAATATCCTCACTTAAACCAAGGTTATTAACGGTTTTGTGTTTGGGCACATAGTGATAGTCAGTTACCAGAAAATATCCACAAGCTCCATTAGCATGAAAGCTTGAAAAGCATTCGAAATGAATGCCCATCCTTCCATACTACTCTAGAAACCATATACTTATTTCGGAATGTGATAGATTAACAAAAAAACTAATCCATATTACAACTAACACTGACCTGACGAACGTATGAATTTACGAAATGCATTTGCATTTAAATTCGTGTAATTGCAGAAGATATATGGCATGTGATTAACTTTACTACATTATCCCAATCGCAACTTTGTACCTACTGGATTTTATCTCTCTTGAATTGAACATATTCTGGTGTGATGCTATTATTTTAGACCGTAAGAGTGAGAGATCGGACGTACCTTTCCAGTGCGTCGCAAGCAGTCATTTCACTACCCAATTTAGGGATATGTCTCTCATGCATACGAGGGAGGTGTTCATAATGTATGAAAGCATACTAATCAGGCGTTTAAATAATCTATTGGTATTGCGTGTGTGTTTGATAAATGTAAGGTCTTCTTGTGACACTCGATCGTTGCACATGGCAAGCAAGTGCATGAATGTGCTCAGAAAAATTGTGGTCACTCTCTGAAAACTCATGCGTGGCATATTAAGAAGACATTTCTGTCAAACTGGCTGAGTAGGATAGCTTTCCATAATACATTTACGTGTGATTCTAAAAGTGGTTATGCGCTTATTTCATCAAACCACTCTTTGTTTGACTGAACATCAAGCATAAATTTGACATAATGAGTTACCCGCAGTCGTGAAATGTATTATAGTATTGTGAATAAGAATTCACAAAATATTTAATATATCTTGTTATAGTGTGTAGTATTAGAAGATGACCATGTTTAACAAAGTTATATATGACAAGTGTTTTTTCAAGTCAGTAACAATTGTCAGACCAAATACCTTACATATAAATTTGGTTCTAAAGACATCTAAAGACAATATGACAAAATCTATGTTCAGCATGCGAGTAAATTTAAATACAAAAATCTGAGTTCATATTCAGGATGATTCTTGGGATTAAGACTTTCGTAAAGGTAAATCGCTGATCATATATTTTGGATTGAAACTGTGTTATTTTTTTGCGATTTCTGTGTATGTAATACATGGATACAAATATGTATTTCAATCCTTTACTGATAACTTTTTTGGAATAGAACGGGTTCTACGTCGTACGCCTAAAGAGGTGTTAAAGGGATTAACTCTTACGAATAACTAAGAAACTAGGAAATTAACTGTTATCTATGTTATTTTTACTATAAGATTGTACGCTTCCAACTGGTCAGCTTTTATTTTACAGAGTATCTGCGCCTGTTCTGTCTAAAATTTAGAGACTGCTAGTCCATATCACGCATCGAAAGAACACAGTTTTTCTTCGTATTCCTGTATTTCTTTCTGTTGGTTGTTTTTCAAACTTTGCACTATTGCTTGGAGCTCATCCTTGTGTGCTGTTGTAAGTTTGCTCTGAATGTCTTTGACAGCCTCATGCTTTTCAGCCTCCATCTTATTTAAAAGTGTCTGTAACGCAGCCTGGTGCTCGAACTGCAGCGTCACAGACTCCGACCACAGGTTACTGTCTGTGCTCTTTTTGGCTGACTCCGTCAAAGATAACATTTTCTCAAGGTATCCGACTTGGTTCTGGGCCTCATGCAGTTTTGAATTTACAACTACACAGCCATAACAAGCATAACTACTACATGTATTTGCCTTAATAACTACTACATGTATTTGCCTTAATTGGCCTATTTGTGTGTTCGACAAGCTGGTTCTTAACAAGGTAGCGTCTCTCTATTTGTCCAATGCCCTTACAGTATCTACAAGTTATTTCTCTAAAACAATGTTTTGTACCCATGTAGGGTGTTGCATTCTTGGATCTAGAAAATACCGGTCTATACTGCTTCTCAATTCTACTATCCTGCCTTGCATTAGGATTCTCAAATCTACTATTCCTGGGATTTGGATGAAATCTTTTTCGAGAGAAATCGTCTCTTAAGTTAATTTGGTATTTCCTATCATTAAGTCTATAGTTTCGACGACATAAGTTTCTAAAACATGAAATACTATTTCTTGGATTCTGACTACTATCAAAACTAATTCTACTATTCGACTGAACATTGCTCTTATTACCAGCTGGTATGAGGTTCACGTTAAATTTTTCAATTTGTCTTCTAAAATAGAACTAATCATTGTTTTTAAGTCTTCTAATTTCATCACATTTCTACCTGTGGGTCTCGTGTTTGGGTTTGCATAGTCTCCTAAATCTCTACTTCTTCTAGCTTCATGCTCAAACCTCCTATTTAAGGTGCTATATGTCCTAGTCTCATAATGATCATTGTAAAGTTGTCTATAAAAACTCCGATCATTAACTTGCTGCTCAAACTCTTCCAAATATGGAATATCAGAAGCCATGTTTATGCTGTTCAGCACTTATATCAGAGTCACCATATACAGTCGCTCCTATTCTAATGCTCATTAGCAACCACATGTTTAATTTCAAGAACATCAACCGAGTGTTAAACCTCGTGTTGGAATCGGTGTGAATGTCTTACTAAAACAACATTCTCCGTCACTGAATAACACTGAACTAAAACCCAACTAGCTAGCACACACGGAGTAATCAGTAAACATTCTCAATACTCAGATAACTCTCAATATCAAACTGAAATAATCCTAAATCACAGTCTCATTCAACCATTAATATCACTTCCAAACACTTACATCTCAATCTTACTCAACTTCAAATCTCAATATCTCAATCAACTTCAAATCTCAATCAACTTTAAATCTCAATATATCAATCAACTTCAAATCTCAATATCAATATCAACCTCAAGTCTCAATATCTCTATCAACTTCAAATCTCAATATCTCAATCAACTTTAAATCTCAATATCTCTATCAACCTCAAACCCCAATCAACTTTAAATCTCAATATCTATATCAACTTTAAATCTCAATATCTCTATCAACTTCAAATCCCAATATCTCTATCAACTTCAAATCTCAATCAACTTCAAATTTCAGTATCTCTATCAACCTAAAATCTCAATTTCTCTATCAACTTCAAATCTCAATATCTCTATCAACCTCAAATCTCAATATCTCTATCAACTTCAAAGCACAATATCTCAATCAACTTCAAATCTCAATATCTCTATCAACCTCAAATCCCAATCAACTTCAAATCTCAATATATGTATCAACTTAAAATCTCAATATCTCTATCAACTTCTAATCCCAATATCTCTATCAACTTCAAATCTCAATCAACTTCACATTTCAATATCTCTATCAACCTAAAATCTCAATATCACTATCAACTTTAAATCTTAATATATCTATCAACTTCAAATCTCAATATCACTATCAACCTCAAATCTCAATATATCTATCAAGTTCAAAGCACAATATCTCAATCAACTTCAAATCTCAATATCTCAATCAGCTTCAAATCTCTATATCTCTATCAACTTCAAATCTCAATATATGTATCAACTTTAAATCTCAATATCTCTATTAACTTAAAATCTCAATATCTCTATCAACTTCAAATCTCAATAAACTTCAAATTTCAATATCTCTATCAACCTAAAATCTCAATATCTCTATCAACTTTAAATCTCAATATCTCTATCAACCTCAAGTCTCAATATCTCTATCAACTTCAAATCTCAATATCTCAATCAACTTCAAATCTCAATATCTCTATCAACCTCAAACCCCAATCAACTTCAAATCTCAATATCTGTATCAACTTTAATTCTCAATATCTCTATCAACTTCAAATCCCAATATCTCCATCAACTTCAAATCTCAATCAACTTCAAATTTCAGTATCTCTATCAACCTAAAATCTCAATATCTCTATTAGCTTCAAATCTCAATATCTCTATGAACCTCAAATCTCAATATCTCTATCAACTTCAAAGCACAATATCTCAATCAACTTCAAATCTCAATATCTCTATCAACCTCAAATCCCAATCAACTTCAAATCTCAATATATGTATCAACTTAAAATCTCAATATCTCTATTAACTTCAAATCCCAATATCTCTATCAACTTCAAATCTCAATCAACTTCAAATTTCAATATATCTATCAACCCAAAACCTCAATATCTCTATCAACTTTAAATCTCAATATCTCTATCAACTTCAAATCTCAATATCTTTATCAACCTCAAATCTCAATATATCTAATAAGTTCAAAGCACAATATCTCAATCAACTTCAAATCTCAATATCTCAATCAACTTCAAATCTCAATATCTCTATCAACTTCAAATCTCAATATCTGTATCAACTTTAAATCTCAATATCTCTATCAACTTCAAATCCCAATATCTCTATCAACTTCAAATCTCAATCAACTTCAAAATTCAATATCTCTATCAACCTAAAATCTCAATATCTCTTTCAACTTTAAATCTCAATATCTCTATCAACTTCAAATCTCAATATCTATATCAATTTTAAATCTCAATATCTCTATCAACTTTAAAGCACAATATCTCCATCAACTTTAACTATTTCTAGTATCGAGCATTCTATTGTATCCCTTTAAAAACGGGTTCTACGTCTTACACCTAAAGAGGTGTTAAAGGGATTAACTCTTACGAATAACTAAGAAACTAGGAAATTAACTGTTATCTTTTTTATTTTTACTATAAGATTGTACGAACGTGTTATAACATACCGGTTTCCTTTGAGTAAAATTGCGGAGATTAACTCCAATTTCCAAACACGTCGCACAACAGACTACTGAGACCGAGACTACATCTCGTCTCCCGCACAAATAGTCAATACAACAATTGAACAATAGACATATATGGTAATATTGTCATACAAAATGTATAAGTTACTGATAATCAATTGTACACAACATATTATTATACACTATTTTAACTAATTCACTCAAGTTAAATACTTATAAAGAAAGTTTACATTTAAAGGGCAATCATTTAAATGAAGAGAGAAAACCTGTTCTATTACACTAAATATTATGATATAACATCGAGACTTTAATAATGCAATGCTTTACTGATAAATTGAATATATTTGAGACACGCCTTACTGGAAAATTACTACAGTTATAATATACCTATACTCTTTCTAAAATAAGTGGCTGTGTCCACTATAACGTACAAGCAACTGGGTAGAAATTTCGTAATTTCACAGTTTGAAATCCGCCCCCTTTGTTCAACGACTGGGAAAGCGGACTACTTTTATTGTAAATAACCGTAACATTCTGAGCGTATTACGGAACACCCGGTTCTATATTTAGACACGGTTATATTGTGTACGACATAAGAAATATTCATGCGCGTCAGTGCTGAGCATTTGATTGTATTTATTTTTTAAATGTACTATTTTAAAATAAAAAATCTTTTTTCAAGAATATGTTCAATTTGGTTTTATCATGATGATGTATACTTAATAAAAGGAATATGACTTGAATGTTGTGTTCTTGGGAGTTGTATGAAATGTTTGTGTCTTCAGGTGAATAAGGGGGACAATGACAGCTACAGGAGTAAGGGTTTTGAAAACTTCTACTGTGGTTGCCTTTTGGATATGGGGAGGTAGTGAGTTCCATTGGACAACTGTTCTGGGATAGAATGAGAATTTGTACGAGTCTTTTGATGTTTTTATTTGTCTAAAGCCATGGTTACTGCTGAGTCTGGATCGGCGGTCGCCAGGAACAAGAACATTATCAGCAGGAGCGATGGCAACTTAATGGTGGATAATTTTATACAGAATGATGAGACGGAATTTGGTTCTGCGTGTTTCAAGTGTGGGCCAATTGAGGGTGTCTATCATATTAGTTGCTGAGCTTGTGCTGGGATATCTGTTTGTTCCGAATCTGGCTGAACATCTTTGTACTTTTTCTAGTTGATTTTATTGAACGTTTGTATGTGGGTCCCAGACTGTGAATAAATATTATAATTTAGGCCTAACAATTGCTTTGTAAGCATGATCTTTAACTTTTAATGAGCTAACGTTTAGGTTTTTGCGAAGAAATCCTAGTGCCTGGTTTGCATTATTAGTGATGGAGTTAATATGTTTATCCCATTTGAGGTTACCTTGGAGTTTAAGACCTAGATATTTGGCATGATTTACTTTATCAAGGATGTGATCATGTAGTTTATATGAGAAGGCGGTAGGATTTTGTTTTGAGTGATGCTGAGGATGTTACATTTATCATATATTTTTGTGGTTGATGCTAAGGTCTTCTTTAAATGTGTTCCAAAAGTATCGTTGTCTTGGATAGCATATATTTGATTTGATAATTGTATTTGTGTTTCTTGTAGATCCGTTTTAGTGTTAAGCCAATCTGCTGCTGAGTAGTTTTTTTTTATATCTCTTGGTTTAGGTTTGTAGATTTTAAGAGATGTGGTAAATTCAAGACAGAGATTATTATGATCAGCTTCATCGTTGCGAAATTGTCGATGAAAGCAGGATAGCTTGTAAGAAAAAGATCAATAATTTTATCACAACGTGTTGGTTTGTTTACGAGTTGTGTGAGGGAATGGTCAGACACTTTGTTTAGAAGTTCTTTGCTTTGTTGGTTTTCCTGGGGGGGGGGAAGCTTGAGGTCATCCAGTCAATGTTGCCTAGGTTGAAGTCTTCACTTAGTATAATAATGGATTTTGAGTTTACATTTATTCTGCTTATTATATATTAAGTTGTTCGAGCGATGTGTCATCGTTAGGTTGTGGTCTGTAAAATAAGTCAATTAAGAGTTTTCTTGAGTTTTGAATTGTGATTTCAGCCCAGAGTTTTTCGCAATCTGTTTGCAGTTTCCTTGCCTCTGAGGACAAAACTGATTGTTCACAGCAATGTGGACCCCGCCATGGCATTACCCTTTCCTGTTTGGCTCTCGGTCTCTCCTCTATACTGTGAATTTGTCAGGGGAAACAAATTCATATGACGAAACATGAAAATCAAGCCAGGTTTCCGTTCCAATTATTACATCTGGACAAGTAGATTCTATAAGGGGGTCTAGCTCTGTTTTTTTATTCTTTAGGGATTGAAAATTCGTTTGACAACCAACCGGAACACATCATTAAGATAATTTTTCAGATGAAAACAATTCAATCTTTGTCAAAGTTGCGATGATTAATACATTTTCAGCATACCCTCGTTGAGACAGACTTGACAATCGACACTTTGATATGCAGCAAACATAATACTATTCATTGTTATTCGAGTACTCAACTATGCACCGAAAGGTCAGATCTATTTTTCGCTTTATATGAATGAATGTCGCAAAACTATCCATGGACAAGGAATTCAAATCTCATTAAAAGCTCATTTATAATGGTAATTACTTTAAATCGGTTTAATAAACTATTAACATAACTTCGCATCATCATATGCAATCAATCATTTAATTATAATAACACAAAAATACACGAAATTATACGAAAAAGGTATTACATCCATTTTAAATTCATATAAAGAAAATTAACAAAAACAAATAAACGTGCGTGGGTAAATTTATTACTCAGTCAATAATTATCATTAATCAATTGTAAACCATATACATGGGTTCACCGAATGATTATTGTGTTGTGTATTGTAATAAATAACTTCAAACACAACTCAACAATAAAGTTCGAAGGTTGGTGGTTTTTTTGCATTGTCATACTTCTCGTCAACGAACATAATTGGTGCCTTAAACATGCTGAAAGGATGGTAATCTATATCCGTTTTACCAGCAAACAATCGGTCACGATAAAGTTGTATTATCGTCTGTAAACAAGCGTTTTAGGACGGATTGCCTTCTAATCTGTTTATAAACCTTTACATACAAAACAGACAGCATTTGTTGTTATAAATTTATATCGCAAAAGTTCACGAGTCATGCCTATTAAATTGAGTTGGTTTAAATTTAATTTAATGAAGTTAATCTGTAAATAAAAACGATTTTGAGTGTTTAATTCACCTTGACCATAGATGATCTGAGAGGTTTAGAACATTCGCGCCAGAGAAATACTTTACCAACATGTTTATATAAAATATATGACAAACACAATTTTGTAAATCTCATGTGACCAAATAACAGATTTTGCAATTGCAATTTAAAAACCGTATTCGACATGGTTCTTCTTCTTCTTGGCGTTCGCTATTCGACATGTTTGAAAGTAATGTATTTGAAAATTACTTGTAATGGCGTTATTCAAAAGAACAGATCATAAGTCTGATCGTCTATGTGTTAAAAGAGTCAGTAAGATATAAGTGTTGTTTAATTATTCAATTATAATACCAGCGTTTTTTTATGATACCCCATGGATAAACACATTAAATAGGTTTATTATTATCTTGCCTTACCATGGTTACCTTGAATTCCGAAAAGGAACCGAGAAACCATTACATTCAGTATTATTGTGTATGCAACAAGAATACGAGTGTGTTTAACAAGCGGGGAAATGAACATAACCGCTTGAACGTGCCTTTTCAGCATCACAGATAAAATAACGTTGTTTTGCAATCGTTACTTAATGTAAACAACGATTTTGTTATTCTATTTACAAAGTTAAGAAATATAAAATGTACTTTCCCATTGTCATTTACACTATTTTGTCAAACGCGTCGATCTTGTTAAACACCTTGTTTCAAAAGGATACATTGAATGATACAGAAAGCAACGTATTTTACCTTGTGGAAGACATCGGTACATGTCCACACAATGATGTAAAACGGCAATTTATTGTTTATTGTTGAAAGATACTTCAATTACAGAGAACATATGTTGCCTACAATTAACTTTTTAATCATATAAAACGAATCATCAACTAATGTACAGAAATCTCAGTAACGCGTGACATTGGTCCCATAAATTAGTTCATTTACTTTATGAGCTTTTCTAGAAACATTTCTAACTGCAGAACGTACTGTCGAGGCGATTTCATTTTCCTTTCGAACACCTTCTCACAAGAGGGTGTCAAATATCGTACCAGACAACCCATCTTTAGAATGTAATAATTTTAGCATTTTCAAGATACACTTAATATTTCCCACAGCTACAATATGCCCGGTTAATTATGAGCATATGCAATATCCATTACAATTTAAGATGTTGATCAATCAACAAGATTAATTAAGATTAAGCCCCATTAACGCTCAAAATCAACGAATATTTCGTAAAATATTTCATAACAAAAAAAATAACCCATAAAATATCAGTGTACCCTATAGAAAAGCCATACTTTCAACATTAGATGTGGTATGGAAACATGGATTGAACGAGATACAAAACTTTCTTTTTTTATTCTTTTTTGTTTGTGACACAATATATTCAACACATGTTCATATACCACATGAATAGATATCGTTGCGGGAAATTAAAATGGAATATTTTGTTCCACACAAAATAAAAACGAGCCTGTTGTATCTCGTTAAATCTATGTAACCAGACCACAGCTTGCGTTTAAATTTTGGCTTTTGCTAAACGAAACACTGATTTTTATGGATTAATTTTATTTAACGACATATTTTTCGAAATATTCGTTGATTTTGAGTTGTAATGGGGCTTTATACATTTTTTTTCCATTTTCCAATATGTTGCAACCGATGTATTAAATTCCGTTATTCAGAACGACTTTAACATTATTAACAGAATTAAGGACCTATTGTGTCATAGCTAGTTCATTCGGTAGATAAATATTGAGAATGAAATTTCGTCGTTTTTGTCAAAATGGTTTGTACTGCAAATCTGCATATGTTTTGTACTGAAACTCTGCACGTATTGTTTTCGTTAACCGGGAAAAAAGATAACATGCACTCAAAACCGATTACATCGTCGAGAGTTCAACATCTTGTAAACGAATTATTGCAAGTTTTTGTTCTTACGATTAGTTAGGGACATGCTCAAATATCACGTAGAATGAGTCATAGCAAGAATATTTGATAATATCGGTGACAACAAATGGACCTTAAAGCAGAAATCGGTTTACCGGTACTCTGCCCTTCAGTTTCTAACCTAGTGTGTTTCAAGCGCAGCATATAAAAGCGAAATGTTATTATGACGGAATAAAATATGCCGAACAACTATTAATTACATTCAATAAAACATTTTTAATGTTGGTCTCAATTTTAAACGTCATATCTTAAATGCTTGTAAGACAATATATCTGAGCTGTTTCCACCACGCTTCGTGTATTGTTGGTCAACATATATTGATACGACTATCTCGTGCGTTAACCCTTTGCATGCTCGGAAATTTGTCGTCTGCTAAAATGTCGTCTGCTAAATTTATTAAATTAGCATTTTCTTCGATTTTTTTTCCAAAGAATACTATCAGAATAGCAAACAGTTTGGATCCTGATGAGACGCCACGTTCTGTGGCGTCTATCCGGATACAAACTGTTTGCAAAAACCTTCAAAATCCGGTTCCAGCGCTCAAAGGGTTAAAGATGTTCACAATAACTACACCATGTTTGTTATACCGAAACGTGTTATGCAACTAACATAAGCCGCGCCTTCCAAAAATATGTATATAAAGCACTATAAAGTCACGCAAGGTTTCGTGGTCTCATTAGCGGACATGATAGCTCCTCATCGGAGTATACGGTTGCAAAGGATATCTAGAGCTGCGCTGTTCGGATATATGCTAAGGCCCATTTTCGCAAGACGCGGTAATTTTTATGTTCGCAAAAGGTTCTGATTTGCAGAGTGAAGGATTAAACGAACGAATATATTTGAGAATGAATGATTGTATACAAGATAATTTCATGGTGCATTAAAAGCAGTTCAGCGCGAAAATGAGCCTAATGAAATTTCTGATAAATTACTTTTTAGTAACACGATATATATTTAAAACAAAGTGTGAATAGATCGGACAACAATCCATACCAATTAAAAGTATAAACACATGAGTAACTCGCTGTTGCAATCTGTTATCCGGGCTTTACAAAATCCACGGGTTATTATATAACTCGTGTCTATTCCAAAACCCTTGGATGACAGATTCAATCGTTCAATCGCAATTTACACATTTTCTTCCCGTCAGTAATCGCCTGCGGTTGTTGTTGTTTCAATAAATCGCTTTGTAATCAGATGCAGAGTCAGTCTACAATACTAGTGCAACTATGTGTGACATTTAAGCGGCTGTCTCAAACTCATTTTGTATCGTAAAAATAATGGCGTCTCGTTTTATTTTGCTGTTCAGAATATGACCACACAAGGATGTATTCAAGTATCTGTGAATATATTGTGTTGTAATATGTGTGTACTTACGGGCTTAAAGCCTATTGTATGATTAAATAAACTTTAAACTCTATATACACATTATTATATATATTATGTGACTGGTGAAAATGTGTTTTCTTCATATTTATAAATGTGTATCATGCTGTTCTATCATTAACTGTGAAATGTAAATTAATTTGGAAACAAAATCAAAATTGATGTTTTATTTCGATTATGTAGTTCGTTTCACCCATGTGTAGTGTAACAAAATGTTTCAACACGGCCCCTGACCTGTGACCTATCATGTACAGCTCATTACTTGAATACATAGCACCATTTAATTAATACAATTTGAGTACACGTAAAAAAGCATGAACAACTGTGTCTACTTATAATCGAGTTAATATATCTATCAGACGAAACGAAGATAGCTTCAATTATTTACGAACTGGCTGTATGGCATTTTCTGATGGATGTTGCGTTTCTGTGTCAGATCAAAATAACTAATTGATGATCCGAATTTTAGAAAACTTTTTATGCCGACTCCTCACAGGGTGGGCATGTAAACAATAAACTTATCCCTGAGATACACACATAATAATAATAATTATATACATTATATTTATAAATAAAATTAATTAACATGTACGATCACTTAAATTTCAGCCAAGAAAAGCATATAGTTACATGCAACTTTTAGGTTATCGATGTACTTAATAAACCGTTTATTCAATTTCACACTTTTCCCCGCTGTATCCTCGACGACAGAAACAGAACTGTGTTCCGTTCGGCCTCACGTCGCAATGACCGTTCTGACCGCAATACAGGCAACATTTCTGTTCACAAAACAGGCCCAATGCGTCTGTGTCGCACTTGCACTGGAATGTGATCTGCTTCGAGCTGGAGTCGCTGGAACATGTCCCGTACATACACCGAAATCCGAACTGACACTTCCGGTCATCATCCGGTCGCAGCTGGTAGCTGTTTGAGCACACGGACGAGTCTGCATCGTCCGTATCCACGGTTACAGAGTTTGGAGGATTCACTAAGGTATGTTTCGGTGCATCGTCGGCGGTATTTTGAGCACTTTTTACAAATCCCACATTTACCCAAGTTGAACCCTTGGGTTTACTGTCTATTGTGATGTATTTAGCACTGTCAATGAAGGTGTTTTCACTCGGTTTATTAAACGTCGAAATAGCGGAATGGCGGTAAATAGAAGCTCCCCCTAATCCATCCGTAATCTCAACAAACAATCTTTCTCGCGGACGCTGTCGAACGACGGGTGCGGGTTCAACGTTTCTCTTCTGTGGTTTATTTCTGTTTAATTGTTCCAAAAGCTTTAAAAGAACGACACTGTCCTTTATGGGTTGTCTTGTCGAGAAAATATTCAACGGGATAGTTCCGGTATGGTCTGCACTAGTAATGTCACACAGTTTCCCAGTCCATCCTAGGTCGCATATGCATGCTTGCAGTATTGTGTCACAACGTCCATGACGGCATTCCAGTGAGTTGCAGTGTTCAAACGTCCCGCCGATCGCGCTGTGTTTCAATATCGGATCATTGCTAGAAAAGGTCATAATTCCTGCGTTGACAACCACGGTAACGATTGTAAATACACAGAAAACAAACACTCCGTTTTGAAAAATCATTTCTTCCTTTTATAATTATAATTTTATTCTGGTGTATTGCTCTTAGATCGACACTGTTGGAGATGAATAGCAGTTCATGACCGTCGCGCTATTTATTTGATCCGCTTTTCAGCGCAATGACGTCATGACGTTATAAATTTGACTACGTTCTGCTCTGAACGTCTGTCACGCACCGAAACAATCATTAATTTCATAACTGGGATCGTGAGATTGCGTTAAATAGCGCGTGAAATTTATTCTTAAATCGGTATGCTTTATAGTCGTACATTTGTTTAAACTTCAGGCAGTTAATTAGTTTACCACATCTATACATATACGTAGTAAGTAATATTTATGTCAACTATACGTTTATGCGATTAAATTATTTTTACAGTTTTTACGTGTATATTAACAATATAAGTCGAAAGTTACTATTTAAAACTGTGTGTATGTATTTCCGTATCCGTGTCTTACTTTAGATTAGTGTCAGTTTTGTCCGAAACAGTTGATTAAAACTTTAACATGAAATCCATCCTTAAAAGAATGTAAACTGGTGATACTGTTTTAGTGGGCTACAACATGATGTACATTATAAGGGCTGTTAAATGGTAATATGTACAAGGTTTACAATTCTTCAGCATGTTTAAGGCATCCATTATGTACGCAATCGCATTGCATGAATGTGCAATATAAGTACTTTGAACATGATTCACAAGTTGTGTTTGTATCAATTGATTGATCTATTGAAAACAATAGTATCATCCGGTTAGGTCATGAACATTGGTGATCATATATATTGTTTATACAGGATGAACTTAATTATGACTGACAACGTGGTGTAGTGTAATCATCCCAGGCATGTTAAATGTAGGCCTATCCGTAATGTTCATAAAGTACTGAATGATTATGCAATAATTGCGATTGGCGTACATCTTGTTTATATTATTTTAATAAAAAACAAATGTATTTTAATATTGTTAGGGCAAAGAGTGTCAAGTCTATGAGGCAATTATGCTTATATTGAGGGACGTATTCACAGTTTGTAAAAATGACGAGTTGCGCAAGTATTCTCATAGATTCAAAAGCACTAGCTTTTGCTTCCTGGGTTTTCGGGTTCGAATTCAAGGTAGGACTATATCTTATCAACTTTTCTTCAATGATGCATGCACTTCAAATAAAGTTTTGTCAATTCCAAATAGTATAGTCATGTAAATAAACACATTAAATGACATTAAACTTATAAATACAAACATGTTAACAAATCCATTTATTTCGGAAGTACACAAAGTCCATCCCCCACCCTGTCTCATATAAGATAGAAAACGTGTTTTAAATGCCAATGGTTTGGTGAGTAATTCCTTTCTAATCTGGTTAGGCATCATGTTAACAAATTGTTTGTTACGTTATGAGTTGATTATGAACCATCTATCATAATATTTGGAAACTTTGTTATTTTGCATGTCAATGAGAAGGTAAGCAACATGAACTGATCGTTGTTAACTATTTCGGGTTAACGTTTACAAATAATGTATAACATACAAGTCATGCTTATCATAACTTTATAATAGTTGTAAATACATATGATATGTTTAATACATGTATGCAACATTGAAGACAGTGAACATTGTCCGTCCTTATATAGGATATATAAACCTATAATTCACATGTAATCTGTTGAAATTAGAGTGGTTCTAAACATAACAGTTTGACGAATCTCTTGTGTTGTTGTCTTGAATGGTTGGTACGGCTTTTTCTGTGTCTTTTC